>JAPJBO010000923.1:0-89666 GCA_030068145.1 Diplonema papillatum
GCCATTTTTGCCATGTTTTTCAAAAATTTGGCTATTTTTGCCGATTTTTCCAGGTTTTGGTCATTTTTGGCCAGTTTTGCCATGTTTTCCAGACTTTGCCCATTTTGGCCGTTTTTGCCGATTTTTCCAGGGTTTTGGTCATTTATGCCCTGCCCCTCACCAGAGCTATTCTTGTCTGAGTTTCTTAAACCCGCACAAGCTCGAACAGGCAGTCCGTGCGCGGAAAAAAAAAAAAGGTCGAAAGACACCAATCTGTACACCCATTCGGGATCGTCGGAAACACAAAAACACGTGTACCGCCCCACCCGCTTCGATTTCAGCCACACTAGTCTTTCCAAAGGGAATATCGACTATGCCTGCGAAAAGCTCCCCGAAGGTCCAGCCGAAGCCGAAGGCTCAACCTAAAGCTCAGCCGAAAGCTCAGCCGAAGACCCCAGGTACAAAGCGCAAACGGCCCCGCGCCGAAAGTACGGATAGCAACAGCAGCAGCAGCAGCGCCTCGGTTGCAAAGGCGCGACGCGGAAGGAAGAAGGTGGCGGAAACGCTGCGCGTCGAGGCCTTGTCCCGCGACCTGGCATTGACTGGCCCCAGCGTTCTCCCTGTCACGAAACCACCAAGTAAGAGCCCGGAACAACGATTCATCGACCGGATCAAGAAAACCGACCCCGGGCTGGCTGGGTTCTACGGGAAGCGCCAGCTGTGACTGCTCGACTTTGCATGTCTCGTGCTCATCATGCACCCATATTTGGTACTGGGACCTTGTCTGACTGGCATAGTACGCAACGGTCTGCCGAGTGGACAAGCTTGGACAAGTTGGACTCCAGTGGCCGGATCATGCTGGTGACATCTGCTGCCTCACGAAGGACACTGCAAACGACCGTTACGGGCCACCGACTGAGGGACACGCGCCGGAAACCCAAAACTGCAGACATCCACATCCCAAGAACAACATCGCACAGTGAAAGAGTCATGTGAATCCGGAAGGATCGCGTTTGTCGCGCTTGGGTGGAAGTCCGCAAGAAAATAAGTAAAAGAGAAAAAGCTCTGGGGAGGGGCTATACGGACCCCTGAGGACCGGTTACTACGAATTCTTTTCGGACCAGGGTTTGTTTCCGAACAGTTTTTGTGACCGGGATCCAAAAATCGGCAAAAGTCTGGAAAAATTGGCAAAAATGGCCGAAATTGACCAAAATCTGGAAAATCGGGAAATCTGGAAAAATCGGAAAAAATGGCCGAAATTGACTGATCTGGATAAATCGGCCAGAGTGGCCAAAATCTCAAAATTGTCCAAAATCTTGAAAAATCGGCAAAAATGGCCGAAATCTGGAAAAATCGGCAAAGATTGCCGAAATCTGGAAAAAATCGGCAAAATGGCCAAAACCTGAAAAAATCGGCAAAAGTCTGGAAAAATTGGCTAAGATTGACCAAAATCTGGCAAAAATGGCCAAAATCGGAAAAAATGGCCGAAATGGACCAAAATGAGGAAAAAATGACAAAAATCTGGAAACATGGCCAAAATCGGAAAAATTCTAAAAACCGTTATTTGCGTTATTTTTTCCGTTATTTTGCGTTTTCGACCGTTATATAACGTTATATAACGTTATATAACGTTATCACCGTTATAACGTTATATAACGTTATATAACGTTATCAACCGGCCATCTATGCTATTTCGCACTTTATTTCACACTCTATTTCACACCCTATTTCACACCCTATTTCATACCCTATTTCACACCCTATTTCACACCCTATTTCACACCCTATTTCACACCCTATTTCACACCCTATTTCCGGGTGTGGCACACCCGCTTTTGGAGAGTCGAGTTCACCGTGTATTACACCACGAGACGCTCACAATATTATATAGCCAAAAAGAGCTGGAAGTCGGGGCACTGGCAACTCCACAGCAAAGACCCGCCAAAAAGGATCAAATTCTGGCGCTGTGAAGAGATGTGTTTCGAAATTTATCCGAAGGAACACCAGGTTTCCCATGTTGGAGTCGTAACACTCTCGGGTTTGACCCAAAGCTTCCCCAGAAAGCTTTCTGAGTGTTGGACAACCTACCCCCCCTTCCGTCCGTAAGGGGTTAAACTAAGGATTTCACCCCCCTTTACAACCAATCCCCACCCTTAAGCATAAAGCTAAGATTCCACCCCCCCTCTTCAAACCCAAGAAACATTTTTCCCCCAGTAGTAAGGTTCCCCTCACCCGAGCGAAGCACGAGCAGAAGAACGAGGTGCGCACAACACCGCGGTGAAGAAAGAAATACCACAAATAGCCCCCCCCCCCCCCCTCAATGGCAACTGAACACGCATTTCTTTTTCGTTTTCCTTTCGTCGTCTCGTCTAAGACGCCAGTCGTAGAAGAATCAGTACCAAGTCGACTTTATACCGCCCGGTTACTTTAAAGTCCCGGGACCCCATGCGAACTTTCACTTTTGATGACGTGCTATGATACAGGACTTCTCTCTCCCTAACACAACCGACCGCTCATTCTCTTGCTTACGACCCTTCCACCATCCCCCACGAATGATCTAAAATGCGGCAAACACACGAAGGACATTGACAGTTCGGTCGCTTCTGCATAACCGAGAAGAAGCAAAAGACCGCTTCGGGTCCAGGAACGTGACGGTCAACCACAGCTTGCAAAGCTTGAGTCGGAGGCAGCACAGTGTTACAACCCCGTCCGCTCTGCCCTGCGGCTGACCGTTTCGACGAGCTTGTATTCAGCGCGAGCGCCAAGCCCCAAGGTGCGCCACGCCTTGATGCTTTAGTGTGGGAAATCGCAGTACCGCCGAACACGTGAAGCTTGGCTCCCGTGTAGCAGGCTTTCCCTGGTACCTATGAAAATATGCTACACACTGCTTGACTAGACCTCTTGAGTTTGTGCTAACCACGATTGTGGGAGTCGGGAGATCCTAGCATAACCTACCGTAATTGGAATACTGTTGAACTGGACTAAAGCTGAACGGGTTACTGACAGACCGGGTAAAACCTGGGACACCTGGGTATGTAGGACTAGCTAGCAGCGTCAACCGAGCTTCAACTCTAAACAGCCAGGGGCACCCAGACCCATTTTGGGGGGTGTCCCAGTTTTTACCCGGTTCAACATTAACTACCACGATAGTGGTAGTTCGTCCGTCAGTGGTTAATCCAATTACGGTATAGCAGGACGCCCTTCCCTTTTCGTGAGAAAAAGCGAGAATAAAAGCACCTTTTTTACCTAAGCGCCGGCTTGGAAGGAAGTGCTCGACGAAGCTGCCTGACAAAGAACCGAAGGGATCCCAAGTGCTGTAGCTACCGACCCGCGTGTTGAACGGGTGTGAGGTCATGCGGGTCTACTCCTATGCGACAAGACACACAAACACAACACAGGGGAAATAGTCCCGATTGAGGAAACAACACGCTGGTGTAAGCGAAGAGCAATTGGATTGTGGTTGTATTGTATTGTCTTCCTCCTTCCAAGCGGAGTCACAGCAGCGTACGTCGAGTGTTTTTCATCATGTCTTGTCAAGAGCTGCGACTTCAACTATCCGCTCCGCCTTCTCCACTCCCCGCCAACAACTCATCTTCAGCCTCCAGAGGGCTGGAATTCACCGCATGTAGAGATATTGATAGGTTGCCAAAAGGGGGAGGGGCTGGGGTGGTTTGGGCAGAAGGATTCTGGCAAAGTACGACGATCTAATGCGTTTGACGACCTGATGAGTCTCATGGGTTGCTGCAATTCCCATTGACTATCGCGTCTGGCCGCGGTCTTCATCGTTCCCAGAGCCAAGACATCCGCCGATAAGTGCAATTGATGTCACTCTCGATCAACCGCAGTTGGGCCGAGGGGAACAGTCGTTTTGCCTTTCCAATTGCTCGGGATTTTCGATTTCCTTCGTGACCATGTTTGAATCCTCGGTTTCCAATCTGTTTGGAAGTCGTTTCCTCATTCCATTCAGAATTGAAACTTTGGTAATAATAATGATCCTGCTTGCAGGTTCACCTACAGCAACCTTGTTACGACTTTTGCTTCCTCCAGCTGTGAAACATTGCTTGGAATTCGGGCGCTGAACTTGTTGTGGCGTGTAGGTTACAATGGCTTTGCTTCCTGGTACCCCCCGAAAACCGAAGAAACGAAGTACGGCCCCGCGGATTACACTTGCCGCTGCCTGCTGACCCCCGCACCCCCCCCCCCCCCCCCCCGGTGTGCGTGTGCAATGCGACCCTTTCGGGGTGGTGTACGAAAGGACACTGTCGCGTGCATCCCTTCAACAAAAACGTTGGGATCTGGAAAATCCCACTACGGATGAGAGCATCTCATTGTTTTTCTCGGAAAGACATCGAACTTTGTGAATATCGCCCAGCTGCAGTTCGGGGAAGAGCTGCTGCCTGCGGTGTCAACAACACCTCAGCTTGCGCAAGACCCAGAGAACCTTTTGGGACGTTGTTAACCATCCAGACGAGCAACGTTCATAGCTGCCTTCCTCCTGGGTGTCGTTTGCCCTTTTGTTGCTTCCATTTGTGGCTGCCTGCACGTGATTGTAGCCTCATCTTTGCATGGTATGAACAGTGAAGCACACACACAGGCAGCTAGCCGGTACCAAACGGTGTCCACCCTAAAACCATCAACTAATACACCCCCCCCTGGGCCATTTTCCATGAAACTTTCCCCAAAAACACGTTTCCGGGCATTTCTGAGGCGGGTTGCATGTTTTTTTAGCCTTAAACTGCCGTTAAGTCTACAGGCTGAAAATGTCACCATTTTGACGCAAAAAAAGACCTTTTGACCCCCCCTACCCCCCCCCCCCCCCAGGGGTGGCCTAAGCGGCCAATTGCGGAGTCGTTGGCAGAATCTGACCTGACCCCCCCCCCCCCCCCCTAATACAGGCTATTTTCACTGTGGAGGGGGCTACCTGTCACTCTCTAAGGTGGTCACCCCGGTGGCTGGTCAGAAAAAAAAAATTTTTTTGGCACCAAATACCCAAAAACCACACTTTGAAATTTTTTTGTGGGCCCACTTCTGCAGGGAATTTTGACCATTTCACCTTAGAGAATTCGACCACCCAGCCTCCAAGGCAACTGCACTGTAGAAGGGGGGGGGGAGGGGGGGGGGTCCCTTGCAAAGTCGTTGGGGGCCTCAGGGTAAGTGTCAGCACTGGCCCCCCCCCCCCTAAGGCTTTACTTCGCAGATTGCCACCGTAAAAAGAAGACAAGTCAGTGCTGCCTAGCGAGTCGCAGTCACAATCAGGGCGAGTGCCCTGAGTTTTAACTGATTGCTCAACACGGTTGTAGGGGCCTTCTCCCCGTGACGGATTCGCCCTGTGCTCTAGTAGCAGGTGGTCCTGGCTGTGACGAGCTACGAACAGCCGCCTGACAAACCAGACTCACACCGCAGTCCTGTCTGCAGACACTCAGGTTCCGCGCTGATGATGGTCCGCCTTATGTGTCGTGGCTTAAAGGACCGAACACGGCGCACCCCATTCCAAGCACGTTCTTGCAACCCCCCCCCCCCCCCTAAACATTAAACTAAGTTTCCCCCCCCGCAAAATCCTCCGTACCCTCCTCACCCGGAGATGGCACCGACAGCAGCGCAAATGCAAGAACTCGTAGACAGAGCACCCCCCAGACGCAGCGCGCGGGGGGGCAGTCAATGGAGGTGCCGTGCCCCAATTCAGCACTCGCAACTTTGCCGGAATATCTCTGCCCAAACAAGCGCCCCCCTTTTTGGCGTCGTCTTTTGTGGGTCGGCTCAGAACCATGATTCTACTGCCGGCCGAGCCTCCTCTCTCCTCCCCCCTTCCCCCCCCATGCCGGACTGAACACGAAACTAAGATTTTCCCCCATGCCGGACAGTGTCCGCCAAAGTCTAACTGTCACGTTCCCAGAGCAAGGCTTATGCTGTCCTCCGTAGGTTTCTGTAAACCTTGCCACGCTACGCAGCTCGCGGGTTGGACCTGCTTAGCTTATGCGAAAAGAACTGGAGTTTTATATCAGCTAAATCCGACCAAAGCCTTCGTGGGCTTCGCAATCGACACACACAGGTGTAATTCTCGCTACCTGAGGCGAACCAGCGGCCTGCCCAACTGCATGGACATGTTACGGGCCACGAAGCAGTTTGCCAAACGTAGCAGCGCGCAGAACCCCGCGTACTTGGCTGCCTGCTCGCGTCTCTGCCAAACCAGTTGAAGGAAGTAAAACCATTTGGCAGGAACCTGTTTGGGAGAATGGGAGTCCGTCATAAAACATAGGTTAAATTGTCGATGAGCCCCGCAATGAGAAGTTAACCCCCCGTTTCCGATCCTCTAGCAGCCAGTGCTCGTTACAATGCAAAGGGCGGTAGTGTCAAAAAAACAGGGCAAATCCACATCGCTGGCGTGCTCAAACAAAACCGCGGACTCTGCGTTCCATGTGGACTTGCTTACCTGCTGCCCTCAGCATGACAGCTGCGGGGTAGTGGTCAAGAGACTCGTTATCACAACACCTCTTTCACACCCACCCCTAACTGCACGGCAACTCCCTCTAAACATTCCAACAATGTTTATACTCAACAATGACCACCCCCCCCAACCCGGGCTTCCTCTTTACCGCTGCAAACCCGTGAATAGGTGCTACGGGAGTATCTGGCAACCGCTGCTTAACAGTGCTCACGTGGGCGGTGTCTTCGGACAGCACCTCGTGATGCTCGCATCACAAAACAAAGAAGACAGTGAAATGGTCGCTACCTGGTCGGCTTTCACTCGCGACCGTTTCCTGAACAATCCTTCACTAAATCCGCGGTTAAATAACCTGGCCTCAGTGGTGCAAGCACCACGCGCTCTTCAAACCCAAGAAACATTTTCCCCCCATGGCACCCACCAAAGTAAACGAGAGTTTCTCACGAGTACCCGCCCAAAAAATTACAGCAAACGAGCGCAAAAAAAAAAAAAAAAAAAAAAAAAGACAAGCGAACTTTCACTCCAAAAATGAAGAAGGAAAAACGAAAAAAAAAGAGTTCGCAGAGAAAGGCCAGAAAGGGCCAATCTGTATCTCTTTAGGGGCTTACTTCTTTTTTATTTTGTGTCTAAACAAATGCAATGCCAAGAACAAAAACCGACCGATGGCAGCGTACTATCCTCACTATCGTTAGACGAGCAGGAATCATGCAAGAAGAGCAGTGTTCCGTGTAGACATTAAACCACAGGGCGAGGTCCAGCAGTCAGAAGCTGGAGTCAAAAGAGGGTGTGCCAGAGTCACACCCGAAAAGCGGGTGCGCTGCAACCAGGGCTTACGCTCCACGTGCCGAACGTGGAGTTAGTGCTTTTTGGATTTTTTTCCCCCCCGTGTGCTTCCATGTATTTTCTCTGAGACCGAAAACGGAGCGTAAGCCCTGGCTACAACCAAAACGCGCGCAAATGCCACACCCCAAAAGCGGGTGTGACTGTGACACCCGCTATATTTTAACTCCAGCTCCTCAGTGGTGTACTCGTGCAGGGACCTCCCCCGCTTCTCCTATTGTGAGAAAAAGAAGAAAAAAAACTGGTCGCAACACTTACAAACCTGGCTAGCCGTAGTTAAAAATGTGCAATCATAATACCTACATCCCACACACACTACCCGCCTCACAGCCTCAATGTCAACGGGAGACCCTAGAACACCGAACCTCTGAACCACAATAAACGCTACCAAAGAAAACTCGAAAAATGAGAATGAACCCTCCCACCCCCACGCCCGCCCCCCCGTTAACATACAGACCTGCGCGTACAAACAGCGCCCAGAAGCCCCCCCCCCATGAGAGGCATGCAGTGTTCTGCCTAAACATTAAACTAAGATTTCCCCCTCCTTTTGTCTTACAACGGCCCCCCCCCCCCCACCCCCCCCCTTTTGTCGATTTTCTTGGTTGAGTTGCCCACCTTGGGCACACAAAGAGCTGGAAGGCGAGGTTCTCGCCGCTTCCCCGAGCACGGTGGGATTCCAGGTCTCTGAAGCTGGAGATTGAAGAGGGTAGGCGAATCCGTCACGGGGAGGAGGCCCCTACAACCGGTCCCGGGGGAAACTGTTTCTTTCCATGTTCGCTGGAATCTGTTAGCGATAGTGTGCATTAGCCACTCAGGCGACTGCCCCTTCGCACGCACTGCGTCGTGTTTCCGGCGCTTGCTCTCATTTGCATCGTGTCGTGCTACCTTTTGACTGCTTCTCCCTCGGCGCTACCGATTGCGAAAGGGGGAAGCTCGTTTTTCTTCGGTACTGGACTAAACTCTGAAAAATTATGTATAGTCATTCCTACATCCCTCATACTACCCGCCTCACAGCCTCAATGGCCAACCGGAGACCTAAAACCCCGGAATTTCAACGGCTTCTCGAAACTCGAATCAGTCGAACCCCAAAAAAAGACACCCACATTGGTACCCCCGAAAACCGAAGTAACGAAGTACGCAAGAACTCCGCACAAACTACGCGGGAACTACGCAATACGGGGTACGGCTACATTCTGATACTCCTTATGCAGCTGGTGGTTAACTGAGGGCTTATATAACTTGCCACTGCGGCAAAAGAAAGTCCAGGACACTTTGAACATGTAGCCCTCGCCGTTTCACAAACCCGCGCGAACTACGCAGTGTGACGGACTTTTCTTCGGGGGGGCTCACGCACTCAAAGATCGACTTATACGCACAAACTACGCAGTGGCCTGGAACTAGTGTGATGGACCTTTCTTCGGGGCTCACGCACTCAAAGTTCGACTGATACGCATGGAATACGGGGTTTTCGGGGTACCACACCCAGTCTGTAAGCTACTCGTTTCAGAAACTCCCCCCCGCGAAGAAAACTCGATACTCGTATCAAACATGCATGAGAGGCAGTGTCCTGCCTGAATCCCGGGACGAAGAACGAGGTGCCCACAACACCGCGGTGAAGAAGAACAAAGATACCTAGTACCTCGAGGTTTCATAAGTCTTACACGTCCACGTGTGGATTTTGATTTATTCTTTAGCCATACCTCAACATTCTTTCCCCCACGTGTGCTTGCCACCTTAAGCGTCCGCATGTGGACCACGCGTATTGCGTATTTTCTCTGAGACCGAAAACGGGGCGTATGCCCTGCTGCAAACCGAAACTCTCGGTGTGGAGGGGGGACGCAGGGGGGTGGCGAACGGAATCTTTTTCGGCTTGCGTTTTCTTAACTGGAAGACCCGCTGCCTGTTCTAATTCCCATCCTGCCTCAACGTGAAACTAAGATTTCCCGGTGGTGAGTAGAGAAGAGAACGAGTGTAAAAAAGAAAAGTATGCGCTCGGCTAAAGGCCGGCGCGGGGCGAGACTAGAGGCAGCTGTTAAAGTTCGGGAAACAGTTAAGTTCGGGCGCAGCTAAGTTCGGGCGATGCTAAGTTTGGGTGATGCAAATTTCTGGTGAACCAAAGTTCGGGCGAAGCAAAGTTCGGGTGAAGCTAAGTTCGGGCGCAGCTGAGTTCGGGCGAAGCTAAGTTCTGGTGAAGCAAGCAAAGTTCGGGCAAAGCAAAGTTTGGGTTCTGGTGATGCTGAGTTCGGCGTGTGGTAGCAAGTTTAGCCTGTGTTGACAAGTTCGGCGCCAGTACCCGGCCCCCCGACTCCGTTTCCCGTGGTGACCCAAATACCGCGAGATACTGCGAAACTCCGCAAAAAAACGCAAATTTCGGGCACATTGGACCCCGAAACGCAACAAACCTCGAAAACAATCTTCGACCGAAAAAGTGTGATGGGCGGTTCGAACCCGGGCCTACCGGCCTGAAGGCCGACGCTCACTTTGCCACCCTATGCATTTTGGCAGGGGAAAAAAAGCTTGCTTCGCACTATTCTCGAGTCCAAAAACTATACACTTTCGCAACATTAAAAGCCGGGTTGGCTCGAATAGAGGCTATTCACATTGCATGTTCATAGGACCTCGAGTCTCGAAAAATGGAGGTAGCACAAACCACCAGACCCAAGGGAGACCACCGCGAAACTTTATATTACCCATTCCAAGCACGTTCTTGCAATCCCCCCCCTCCGTCCGTAAGTGGTTAACTCTAAAAAAAAACAAAAGACGAACGACATGTTCTATGCTACGGACCCGAAGCCAACTTCACGCGAAATCTTGGACAGGGTGATGTAACCTACAGACAAATCTTGGATGAATTTGCAGCCCGCAGACGGGACTAGTGCGGAGTTGAGCGCATATCCATTCCAAAGCACGTTTTTGCAACTGGTTAGAAAGGCCCAACCTCACGAACCGCGGGAGCCCTTGCTGTGAACACCGCGTCCTCCCGCAATAACAGGGAAGGCGTGACTGAATTCCTTGATCCTGTCGGTTCGGGCTAGTTCAGGAGTGCTACCTTCTGCTGGAATCTTAGTAGTGCCAGCTCCAGCAGGCAGTTTGGAGGGGCGAGGGTGGATCGTAGAGTGAGCAGCCATGGAGTTAAAAATCGCGGGTGCCAAATCCGCCTTTCGGGTTTGGATTTCCACGCGTCTTTTTTGGTTGTAGCACACCCGCTTTTTTTGGGTGTGACCCGGGGCGCACTTTCTTTAACCCCAGCTTCTGAGGCTGGACCGCACCGTGTATACTTTCGTGTCGTCGCACCTCCCCCCTTCTCTCGCCGTTCTCCAATTCTACGACCGAAGTGTAAACGTCTCTTTTTTTTTGTATAAGCACCTATTCTTTGTAGGAAATACTTGAGGAGGCTGCAGCTGCAAAAGATCAAAGGAGGTAAATGTGCTGTAGCCCACACGAAACACAGGTGAATCTGGGTTTCGTGGCGGGCGTAAGCGTTCAACAAAAAAGACCCACTTTGTAGTTGTATTGTTTCTCCCCCTCTAGCTTCCTTCGAAGTAAGCACAAGGCAGCCCCTTGAGTATTTTCTCCGCCTCCCCTCTCTCTCCGACCCTTGCCATTTTAACCGTCCATTGCCAGTTTAACGACGGTCTCTCAACTCGGCGGTCTCAACTAGACGGACTACCGGAGACTACAAACACCGATCCTTCTTCGTACCTCAACTTGCTCCAAATGAAGCCCCCCTTTCAACTAAAGCACCCCCTCGTTCTATTTAGGTGGTAAAAATCGGAAGTCTCCGGAAAAGTTTAAGAAGTACATCTCCCCCCGCACTTGGCACGTGCTAGCATCATACATGCATGAGAGGCAGTCCTGCCTAACATTCGACTAAGATTTTCCCCCCAAGGTGTCAAAGTGACTCGTACTAATCAGCACTATTTAACTACCAACCGATCGGTGGCTTCTATTACTGTCGAATGGCTGTGAATCTCAATTTCTGAGAAAACAACACACTCGTACTATTTACCTAAATAGTACGAAGGGGGGGGCTTAAAGCTCCCGCCCCGCCGCCACCTCTCGGCTTCCCTTAGCCACGAGAAAAAAAAGTGAAAAAAAAAATTTAAAGGCCACAAACACAACTAATGCGCCTCTTCAAGCAAGACCTTCACTCTAAAAAAAAAAAATGCTTTAAAAGGAAAGCATCGAAGGGAAAAAGTGAGCCCTTTATTAGCTAGCCAGGGAAAGGGATGCAAACGGGTGCGGGACCCTTAGAAGGAACCCCCCCTAAAAAATAGCTATTTTGCCACAGGAATTCCATATAAGCCGGAAACCACAACCTGCCGACCCTCCTAACACCATGCAAAAAGATCGGTCGAGAGAAAAATTTTGACCTCTTTTTTGTGAACCGTGAAATGTTTTGGCCAACCAATTTCATTTTGTTGGCTAAGCGGAAAACCACTGTTTACTCCCCCAAAAAGCAGCACCACAAATACACGAAAAGAGACGGTCAGACGGTACCAAGAAGACAGTCACCTACTGCGGCGCCATATTGAGGAGGGCCTACCGTATGTAAGGTATGTGGACAATGGCCGAAACCACCAATGACCAACAACTGAGGTACCCACCGATCCTCTTACCTCGTGTAACCACCACTCAGAGCACAAAGGATATCTTCCCATAATGACGAAGGTCACCCGGAGACTTTAAAACCCCGGAGTTTCAAGCGAACCTTCACTCTAAAAAAGAGCGAGAGCTGGCGAAACTCCCTGCCTGCACGAATCAACCGCCTTCGAGTGGGCTGCTTTGGCACTCCGAGAAAGGTATTATAGCAGAACCGCCGTCCAAAGGAAAAGATAGGAAGAGAAAGTGGGAGGGTAGACTGCTCATCGATTGATGTTGCGACACTGGAGCGACCGCCGTGAGCCAGAGGTTGGCAGAAGGTAGGACTGCGCCACAACCATAGAGAGGTACGCACGCATCTAAGACCGATATCCTTGGCGCACATACACACACACATACACACACACACACCCACACACACAACACACACACACACACACAACACACACACACAACACACACACACACACACCACAACACACACAACACACACACACACACACACACACACACACACACACACCACCCCACACACCACACACACACACACACACACACCCACGCACACACACACACACACACACACACCCACACCCACACACACACACACACACACACACACACACACACACACACACACACACACACACACACACACACACACACACACACACACACACACACACACACACACACACACACACACACACACACCCGAAGCAAGGGATGTGCGAAGAAGCGCCTGCCAGCGGAGACCAGAAAAGAAGAAGAAGAGAAGAAAAAGGCCGCTCCTGGTCCAGGAACGTGACGGTCAACCACAGCTGTTGCAAAGCTTGAGTCGGAGGCAGCACAGTGCCACAACCCCGTCCGCTCTGCCCTGTGGCTGACCGCCTCGACGAGCCTTGTGTTCAGCGCGAGCGCCAAGCCCCAAGGTGCGCCAAGCCTTGATGCTTTAGTTTGGGAAATCGGTAGCCACTTGACCCGTAGGCCCGTGGCTCTGCAGTACCGCCGAACACGTGAAGCTTGGCTCTCGTGTAGCAGGCTTTCCCTGGTACCTAACCCTTGAGAGGCACACACGCAACTAAGACCAACACCCTCGGCACACAGGGGTAGCAGTCGTCAGCATTGCAGAATGCTTGGCGACCCGTGACTCCCGCCACTTCCCCGTGCGAGCGAGTCTCGGAACAGGACTCAAAACTGTGACCCAGGTGGCGACTGCAGACCAGGACGGGAGGCCAAGCTCATTGCACAGAGAGCTTGCCACAGTCCCGAAAACGTCCGGACTCACTCCGGGGCTTAGATTCTGGAAAGGAAATGGCGTGCACATCTAAACGGCTAAAACGTCGGGTTTCCGAAAACACAGGATTCTGCATTCTGGAGTCGGGGGGGTCATCTATTCTTTCATCCAAAAGTACGTGTACTCGGCTAAAGACCGGCGCGGGGCGAGACTGGAGGCAGCAGTTAAAGTTCGGGCGAAGCTAGACGCGCCGCCTGTGTAAAGACACTCAGCTGTTGCACGGGACCGAAACCCTCGTGCAGCTACCGCCGCAAGATGAAAACAGAAGTCTTGAGCCGAGTGCCGGATGGAGAATCTGACAACATCCACGCTCTATCTGTTCCCCGAGGAATCCCGCCCCACCCACCCTTCGGAGAGGAGCCACAGGACCCAAAAGCAGCGTGTCGGTGACTCAAAGCTGCCTGGTGAAAGTGACCGAAGTGGGCTATACTTCCATTCTGCCGTGTTACCCCCACTTAGAGCCCTGAACTTAAACACACATGCACACAGCCATGCCGAATTTTTTACTGTCTTGTTGTCTCCACTCGAATTGGAGCTTGTGGATAAAATAAACAAAAAGAAAAGCTTACCCAAACAACATCTGCCCGGTAGAGAAGACCTGCTAAAAGGAATCAGCTGCCTTCTGATGGGCTAGTCTGACACTTGCACTCGTCGGGGAAACGGGGGGAAAAAAAAAGGCTTGTACATGTAAACAAAGAGTAGCCCAAAGGACCCGCCTTACATCTCTTGTTTGCGCTCCCTTCGTGCTTTTTTACATAAGCGCCAGCTTGCAAGGAAATGCTCGACGATGCTGCCCGACATAGAACAGAAGGGATCACAAGTGCTGTAACTACCGAACCACGTATTCAACGGACGTGAGGTCATGCGGGTCTACCCCTACACGACAAATCACACAAACACAACAGGTCAAAAGTCCTGAGTGAGAAAGCAACACACGGTGGTGTAAGCGAAGAACAACTCAGATTGTGTTTGTATTGTATTTGCCCCTTGCCTCTATATTTTCCTTCCATTCGGAGTCGAAGCAGCTACGTCGAGTATTTCTTCCCATTTTCACACTTCTTCTTCTTCTTTTCTCCTTTCTTTCCTTCTCGTTTTCTTTTTGTTTCATGTTGCTGCTTGTCTTTTCCTGCCGCCTTTTTCACCGAAGCTCACAGCCCCAGCCAGGTTAGCCTCTTCGATGCCAGGGTGTTTCTTGTACCACCGTTCTGCGGAAGGGAACACCCAGTAGCAACGAAGAACTGAACGGCGGCGGCGTGGTGTCGGAAGTGAAACGAGGGCAGGACATCGGACTACACACACACACCCACGGCAATTGCATAGCTGACAAAAAAGTCATCGTTCAAGGCACCACCGAGGAAAACCGGTTCTATCACACACACACACCCACACACAATTGGGCTATACTCCGCTTCAGGGGTTACCCCTGATTGAATTCCAACACACACACACCCACGGCGATTGCTTAGCTGACAAAAAAGTCATCGTTCAAGGCACCACCGAGGAAAACCGGGTCTATCACACACACACACACACACACCCACACACACACACACATACACACACATTGGGCTATACTCCGTTTCAGGGGTTACCCGTGATTGAATTCCAACACACACACCCACACACACACACACACACTGGGCCATACTCCGCATCAGGTGTTACCCATCATTGAATTCCACACACACGCAGCATTGCTTGGCGACAAGTGATTCGCGCCACGTCCCCGAGCGAGCGAGTCTCGGAACAGGACTCATAACTGTGACCCAGGTGGCGACTGCCGACCATGACGAGTGCTTGCCCCAGGAGTTTGGAACAGCTAGTCAGGCCAAGCTCATTGCACAGAGAGAGCTTGCCACATCCTCGGGTGAGATGTGCCGCCTGTGTGGAGACACTCAGCTGTTGCACGGGGCCGAAAACCCCGCAAGATGAAACAGAAGTCTTGAGCCGAGTGCCGGATGGAGAAGCTGACAGCCTCCCACGCTCTATCCGTCCCCCGAAGGATCCCGCCCCACCCACCCTTCGGAGAGGAGTCACAGAACCCAAAAGCAGCGTGTCGGAAACTCAAAGCCGACTGGTGCATGACAAGTGGGATATGCTTCGATTACACACACCCACACACACACACACACACACACACACACACATCACGAGGGCGGCAAGAGCCTCGGCAGTAGCGTTAAAAGAGCGGAAAAATGGGCTGTACTACGCGCAAGGATTACCCGCATCTGAGCTTTAACACACACACGCACACGCACACACATACACACGCGCATTCAAAGAAGAGCAGTCTCGAGCAATACAAAAAAAAAAAAAAAAAAAAGCGAATCTGCAAATAAAAGGATTCTGCAAAAAACACATGGAACGCCCCCTCGCGATCGTTCACAACAAACGAAGGCAAAAAATGGACAAGTAAAGGAGCGCAATGAAAACGGCAAGCATTGGTCCAATAAAGTAGGAAATGCATGAGGAGACTGCCACTTGCGATAGATCAAAGGAGGTAAATGTGCTGTAGCCCACACGAATCTTCACACTTCTCTGCACTAAAAAGGCGGAGTTTAAAGCAAACCTCCACTCCATGTTGCTGAAGTCAGTGGAGCTGTAAGGAAACCCTAACTTAACCCCCGACCGTACAACAAGGCCGCAGAAACAAAGGCCAACCCAAACAACTTCCGCCCGTAGAGGAACACCTGCCATAGGGAATCAACCGCCTTCGGGTGGGCTAGTCTGACACTCGCTGTCGATGGGGACAGAAACAAAAAGAGAGTAAGCAATTGTGTGAGCCGTTACACGCCTCCCCCCAGGGGGCGGGTTTAGGTTTCTAGCCTTTTTTCCCCTCTCGAGTTGTGCCTGCGCACAAGCCGACATGCGCTCTTAGTGATAGAGCGCTTTAGACTCTAAACAGTCTGAACATGTGAGTGCTTGGCGTCTGTCGCAATGCACCGACTTCAAGATGATGCAGCTTCCCTTGTCCATGTCTCGATCAGGCTCTAGGGGTGTAACGGCTCAGCAGAGAGAGAATAATCACCGGAGACGGACCTAGAACCATTGATTCTACGTCAGGACTTGCTTTAGAACCAGGATTCTGTACGAGCATTCTTCTTAGTTTCTGGTGGTGCGAACCAGGTTTTCTACCACACAGAGCTTGATGCCAAGAACCAGACTTATCGCCGTCAGTCCTCCCGTGAGGAAGAAACATCGCAGAAGAAGACGAAAAAGAAAAAAAGAAAAAGAAAACAGAAAACAGAAAAAAGAAAAAGGCCGCACCTGGTCCAGGAACGTGACAGTCAACCACAGCTTGCAAAGCTTGAGTCGGAGGCAGCACAGTGCCACAACCCCGTCCGCTCTGCCCTGCGGCTGACCGTCTCGACGAGCTTGTGTTCAGCGCGAGCGCCAAGCCCCAAGGTGCGCCACGCCTTGATGTTTTAGTTTGGGAAATCGGTAGCCACTTGACCCGCAGGCCCGTGGCTCTGCAGTACTGCCGAACACGTGAAGCTTGGCTCTCGTGTAGCAGGCTTTCCCTGGTAGGGGTGTGCACCAGGGTTTATACCGCCCAGAGCTTGATGCCAAGAACCAGAATTATCGCCGTCAGTCCTCCCATGAGGAAGAAACATCGCAAAAAATAAAATAAAAAACTTGCACTCCAAAAAAAGCAGAAACGCTGTCGCCTCTACACAAAATAATAGCAACAGAAGAAGGAAAGAAAGAGTTAAACGAGAAGAAACGCAAAAAAAAAAGAAAATCGCCGGAAACACAAAAAAAATACGCAGCAATACAAAAAAGGTTTCAAGGCAATACAAAAAAAGGTTCAAGGGAACACATTCACCCTGAGAAATGAAGTTCCAGTCTAGACGACTTGGAAACCCCACAAAACCAGACTCCACGTGTACGTGTGTGTGTGTGTGTGTGTGTGTGTGTGTGTGTGTGTGTGTGTGTGTGTGTGTGTGTGTGTGTGTGTGTGTGTGTGTGTGTGTGTGTGTGTGTGTGTGTGTGTGTGTGTGTGTGTGTGTGTGTGTGTGACTCCGTTCTCCGTTGTTCCGCTATCTCTCCGGCTGAGACTCAGCTGTTTTTTGCAGCAGAGCAAAAGGAGAGGCATCCGTCGCAGTCACGGGAAAAGGTGGGGAACAGATGAATGGGAAAGAACATAGCGGTCAAAATCCCAGGACGTATTAGCTTGAGTCACCCGGAGACTCTAAGATCCCGGATTCTCAAGCGAGCTACAACTCTAAAACGGAGGGATTTCGAAGGGGGAGTACAAAAATCCCTTACTTTAAAACCCCGGAGTTTCAAGCGAACTTTCACTCTAAAAAGGAAAAGGTGGCAAACGGTGGGACCTGAGTTTGTCAGTCTTTGCTTCACCCCTCCAACCTCGCCTGTGGCGAGTGGATATGAGGAGTTCGCTCAGAAACATAAGGATTCCAACTTGACGCGCCGAAGGCGTTCAAGCAAGCTTGCTAGGTGTGTGTCGTGACCCGACCATTTTTTTTTTTGTATAAGCACCTGCTTTAGGTGTCGGTGTAATGCTTGAGGAGGCTGCCAGTTGCGATAGATCAAAGGAGGTAAATGTGCTGTAGCCCACACGAAACACAGGCGAATCTGGGTTTAGTGGCGGGCGTAAGCGTTCAACAAAATAGACCCACTTTGTAGTTGTATTGCTTTCTCCCCCTCTAGCCTCCTTCGAAACGAGTACAAGGCAGTCCCTCGAGTATTTTTGAAACAGCGCCTGCTTTGTATGCAATACCCGAGGAGGTTCGCCAGTTGCAAATCACAAACGGAGGGAATGTGATGCAATCGCACACAAAACCCAGGAAAACCTGGCTTCAGTGCCGGGGGGGGGGGGGGGGGGGGGGGAGCGTTCAGAAAGAAAAATAACGAACCACCATTGGGCCAGTCCAGACTACCACAGGCTATCACAGACATAGTCTCGAAGCAAAGCATGAGTGCAAACGGCAGAACGACACGGTACGATTGAAGAGAGTCGTCGTCACCTAGTGACTATTGCAGGCCGTCGCTACACGATATCTGCAATCTAACCTCAACTAGCGTAGTCCAACACAGTCTGGACCGGTTCAACCATCCTGAGGATGGCATGTAGATGGCAAGGCTGTAAGGTATGTGAATGCCGAAGCCATAGACGATCGACAACAAAGTAACACACCGATTCTCGATCCACGTGTAACCACCACCCTTAAGTACTCGCAGTAAAAAAAGGACATCCCTTGCTGGAAGTCACTCGGAGACTCTGAAACCCCGGAGTTTCCAGCGGAGTTTCACTCTAAACCTCGCCGCGTTGCAGAAACTCGGTCTTCGCGGCTTGAAGGACCGAAACACGGCGCAGACGGGACTAGAAACGGGAGTTCCTCTCGTACTACCCCGTATTGCTGTCGGAATGCGCTGGCCCGATGGGCTCTCTCTCCATCAGTAGGGTAAAACCAACCTGTCTCACGACGGTCTAAACCCAGCTCACGTTCACTGTTAGTGGGTGAACAATCCAACCCTCAGACAATTCTGCTTGTCTAGGTTAGGAAGAGCTGACATCGAAGGATCAAAAACGTCGTTATGAACGCTTGGCTGCCACTGGCAGTTTTCCCTGTGGTAATTTTCTGTCACCTCCGGCTTCATCCCTTGAACATGAAGCGAGACCAAAGGATCGTTAGGCCATGCTTTCACACCGAGGATCGGTACTGAAGATCGCGTTAGGAAGAGCCGACATCAAAGGATCTAGGCACAGCTAGCGGGATCCTTTGATCCGATTTGCGGGTGTGCCACACCCGCAAATCGACACAACGGACAACAGCAAAGAGACGCACCGAGACTATTACCTCGTGTAACCACCGCCCTTTAAGTACACGCTGTGCGTCAGAGAAAGAGAAGAAGAAAAAGAAAAAGGCCGCTCCTCGTCCAGGAACGTGACGGTCAACCACAGCTTGCAAGGCTTGAGTCGGAGGCAGCACAGTGCCACAACCCCGTCCGCTCTGCCCTGTGGCTGACCGCTCGACGAGCTTGTGTTCAGCGCAAGCGCCAAGCCCCAAGGTGCGCCACGCCTTGATGTTTTAGTTTGGGAAATCGGTAGCCACTTGACCCGTAGGCCCGTGGCTCTGCAGTACCGCCGAACACGTGAAGCTTGGCTTCTGTGTAGCAGGCCCTCCCTGGTACCTAGCCTACCGGGGGGAAGAAAAAAATGGAAAGAAACAGAAAACGAAAAAAACAACTCGGGGGAGTTGGCAGCACACAGAAAAAGCTCGATGAAAGTGACACCTGGCAAGCCAGTGCAGAGGAAGACCAGCACCGACACGTCCCAGTCACGGACGGTTGAGTTCCCGCTCATTGGCAGAACCATCCCGTGACCAGGCTCCGCCACGCACTCCACCAACCAGTAGCGGCCACGCCCACACGATCCATCGTGAAAGAGCACCTGATGCTCCAGATATGCTTATCCAAAACAATGAGGAAGCTGTGACTGACATTCTTTGGTCCTGTTTTTAAGTTCGGACCTATTTCAATAGTAGTAGTAGCAGTAGTAGTAGTAGTAGTAGTAGTAGTAGTAGTAGTTTGAACTTGTTATGCAGCAACAATCTGTGTCGATAGACTGCACAAGCAGCTACAGACTACCTCTTTGCACGCGTCGTGTCATGCTTCGGTCGCTTCTTGCCCCGCGTACTGTTTGTCTCCGGCGCGCGCTTCACGTCCAATGTGCAGTTTGATGACGAGGAATCACCAGACGATTCGGCGCACTTCCTTTTCTCCCTCGCAGGTAGTAGTAGTTTGAACTTGATATCAGGGCCTACGCTCCGTTTTCGGTCTCAGAGAAAATACGTGTGGTCCACGTGTAGGCGCTTTCAAGGGTTCGAGGGGAACAAAACCTTTCCCCCTATGTGCGGCGCGGGCAAAAAAAATGGCGTCACTACTGGACTTGGCGACACCTGTGCGGCCTTGGCGACTTGTGGGCCTAGACTCCCCTGCATGTGGACCAACCTGCGGCAAGCACATGTGGGAGGAAAAATAAATCAAAATCCACGTGTGGTACCTGTGGATCCACAAGTGGAAGCACACGTGGGGGGGGGGAATTTCGTTGACCGCACTACCCTGAGCCCAAATCCAAATCCTGGACGTGGGTTCAGGGGGCAAATTTGGCAAATGATCATGATCAGAAGGTCCTACTTGGGCGGTTCAGTTTCCTCACACATTGCATGTGCAGGGGATTAGCTTCTATATCCACATTTGGACTGTCAGTCCAAATTTGGAAAGGCCGCCGGGAAAAAAAGGGAAAAAAAAAATGGCCACACCACCACCCAGGCCCGGCAGAGGTAGTCAGCTACAATTCGAGGGCCTCTCAGGGTCCAGCCTTGTCGTGAAGATACGTCGCGTCGCACTGCATTGAGCCTATTTCCTGGGCTGCAGGTCTTTCGAAGAGTTCGCCGCATACAATGTATCGAATGGGTCGGGGGGTGAGGCAGCTTCTGTTCGCACTGCCCTTGCGACAGGGTGGTGGAGGAGGGAGCAAGCTAGCTTGGATGTCTGCGCATGATGGACAAACCCATTTCTTCGGGCCTGGAAATTTGTTGTACCGTACCGTTTTTTTCCGGCTCGCTACGCGAGCCGAAAAATTGATTAGTATTTGAAGAACACTGAGTGGAGATGACCACTACACTACATTAGGGGGCCGCACATGTTACGACCATTAATTAGAGTACGTAGTGTGTAGCTCCATTCTTCGGCTGTACAAGGTGCCGTACCGAGGGTTGCAGTCGACAAATCCTGGCTGTTGCCTACACCGTTGAGGCCGGAAAGGAGGCAGAGACCCGTGCTACAGTGGCAGGTGAGCCCCCTAAGTGCAGAAACCGCTGAAAACAATGAAAATGCAAAAGCCGTCAGCGGTCCAAATTTGGAAAATGGGCCGGAGACCAAGCTAATGCCCTGTGCATGTGGCAAAAAAAAAAAAACTCTAAAAATTAACGTGTGGAAATCCACAGGTTCCACACGTGGAGCGTAAGCCCTGCTTGATATGCAGCAACAATCTGTGACGATAGACTGCACAGGTAGTAGAAAGCGTCGAACTGCCGAAGCAGCAGGCGCACACACGTTCGGACCTGTTAAAAGGCGGTGGCCCTACAACGAGCCCTCCATCGATATGCAAATACGCGATGGCCCTAGGCAGAAAAACACGGACGCCGAACACTTTCTTGACCTTTGCACAGAAGAATTCTTTACATGTAAATCCCTGTCCTATTTCAAAAAGAAAGCCGGTTGCGAGCGTTGGCTGGCGCTGTTTTTCTCCATTGTGTCAGAGCTTTGGCATTCCTTCGAGCCATTGGTGCTGCACGCGGCAACCCACACTGTGCTGGAGTTTGTTGTGCAGTTTGTCGTGTAGTAGTAGAAGGCCATCAGGTCCAGCAAGTGGCAGGCGCGACTTTTTCAAATCTGTTTGCGTACACGCGGTGGAAGGGGCCTGTGCTCTCCGTGGATGTGACGAGCTACCAGCTATTAGCAGCGCCGCCGAACCAACTTGACTCACATCGCTTCTCCTGTCTGCAGATTCCGCGCTGATGATGCATACTCGCGGCAGACACGGATACAAATAGGTGTTTGAGCACAGGGAACATTCCAAGCCCGTTCTTGCACTTCCTCCTTCCACCTCCCTTGTTGCTTCTTGCTGAGCGAGGTTGTGCTGCAAACTGCTCACACGCGGCTGAAACCACATTCGGTTTGCACTTTTCCACTCTCAAGGAGAGCGATGACGGTCTCTGGTAGCCCACCTCGATGGCATTCTTCCTCTCGCCCAGGGCTTACGCTCCGTTTTCGGTCTCAGAGAAAATACGTGTGGTCCACATGTGGACAAGGGGAAAAAAACCTTTCCCCCTGGCAAGAAAAATAGTGTGACTACAAACTTGGCGACACGTGGCTGTGCGGCCTTGGCGACTTGTGGGCCTGGACACACCCTGCACGTGGACCAACCTGTGGCAAGCACACGTGGGGGAAAAAATACATCAAAATCCACATGTGGTACCTGTGGATCCACACGTGGGGGGAAAGAAAATCCAAAAGAACTAACGTGTGGAAATCCACACGTTCCACACGTGGAGCGTAAGCCCTCGCCTTAATTCGTCTCTCTCTCCGGAAGCATGAAGTTTCCCCCAAGAAGACAATTCGAGAAAAAAAAGGGGAGAAAAATTAAATTGGCATTCCTTTAAAAAAAAAAAAAAAAAAAGCCAAGTAAATAACGAAAATGCACGTACAAAAGTGTGAGTATAGCTAACAGACGAACAAACAGGTACCAGCCATGCCCACACCCAGGGAAAAACCCCAACTTGCTCGACCGCAGACACGAGACACGGATCCTTAAAACTTGAAGCAGTCTAAATAACTAAATGAATTCTTCGACCTTGCGAGACGATCGTGCTTTTTACCACAGGGGACAGAAAGTGTTCTCCCCCTCCTCTCCCAAAAATTCTTCTCTAACGTGTGGCGGAAAAAAACACGGATTCTCCTATGCGAAACTCTCTCGACAAAAGCTGTGCATCTGTGCTACACTGCCGTGTTCTGGGTATCCTGTGATGGAGGCAACGTGCGTGGTGGGTTTGATGCTCAATTTAATAAAAGTCCTGAAGGGTTACACCAACGCGCGCTTTGCACCACACAGTACACAACTGTTTGCAAAAAAAAAAGAATGAACAAGCGAACTTTCTCTCTAAAAAACAGGATTTTTTCGCCGCGCCTATTTTTCAGAGTTCAGTTTTTTGTCGAAGAAAAATAATTCATAATGTGAAAGCACACCCCCCCCATATGTATCTGTAACCCAATGCGTTTGTCATAGTTCAAAATACCAGCTATGAATCTTTCTTCATTTTAAAAACTTTCGGTCGGTCTAAAAGTGCAAAATATGATTTCTCGGAGTTTTAAGCGAAAAGAAAAAAAAGCTTTCACTCAGGAAAAAAAAAAAAAAAGATTAAACGGTACACGGCGTAACACGCGCAAATGTGTGTAACAGAACTCGGCACCGGTCCCAAAAGCGCACACCAAAGCACGCGAATAACAATCACTACCCGACTCCCAGCCTCTTCAATAATCAACCGGAGACTCTAAACCACCGGATCTTTAAATCTCGAGAGAAAAAAAAAAAACGGCAACTGACTGAGCGAATATCGCCGGAAACACAAAAAAACGCCACCCAACGAAAGTTTCCAGATTTGAAAAGCAGAAGCCACGTCGCGCGACGCCGTAATGATGGCGTGAGTCGATGGTACCCCGAAAACTGAAGCAACGACTTCGCACAAACTATGCAGTAGTGTGATGAACGTTTCTTCGGAGGGGCTCACGCCCTCAAAGATCGACTTATACGCACAAACTACGCACGAACTCCGCAAAACGGAGTAGGGCTACGTTTTGATACTCCACAAAGCTTGCTTCACCTGCGGCAAAAGAAAGTCCAGTACACATATATGGTCGGTACGAGAAGCGGCAATCGCGGATAAGGCAACGAGTACAGAGCAGCCGTCGCGCAGAAAAGCAGTAAAGCGACCCGCGTCGCAGGTGGCACAAAACGTAGGAGCCCGTGCGGCAGGGAGTGGAGACGAGGTGATGCAAGACGAAGGGGAAGCGCGAAGCCCCCAGCCCGGACGGACCAACAAGACGCAGGACCAGGCGACCAAAAGAAGGAGGGGGACGCGACCCAGAGACCCGGGCTAAGTAGCTTGGAACTAGTGAGATGGACCTTTCTTCGGAGGGGCTCACGCACTCAAAGATCGACTTATACGCACAAACTACGCACGAACTCCGCAAAACGGAGTAGGGCTACGTTTTGATACTCCACAAAGCTTGCTTCACCTGCGGCAAAAGAAAGTCCAGTACACATATAAAATGCAGCCCTCGCCGTTTCACAAACCCCGCACGAACTACGCTGGCACTACGCAGGAACGGCGCAATACGAGGTTTTCGGGGGGACCATACAAGAAACTCGAACAGCGCAGGGGAAAACCTCCCCCCCGCCTCACAAGTCAAAACGGAGACTTCAAAAAAACCCGACCGTTTAATACAAGAAACACAACCCAGAAAAAGACGGGCACCCGCTGAGGGCCCATTCACCGACCTGTTTCGTCCGCGTGGCACCCTTTTGTAAGCACCTGCTTTGTAGGAAATGCTTGAGGAGACTGCCTAGCTGCGAAAGATCAAAAAGGAGGTGAAATGTGCTGTAGAGCCCACACGGAACACAGGTAAATCTGGTTTTAGTGGCGGGCGTACGCGTTCGACAAAAAAAAGACCCACTTTTGTATGTTGTTGTTGTGTTTGTGTTTTCTCCCCCTCTAGCCTCCTTCGGAATGAGCACAAGGCAGTCCCTCGAGTATTTTTCACGACGACCCCTCCATTCGTGGGAAAACTGAACTTTCACTCTGAAAAACACACAGACCCTATAACCCCGGAATTTCAAGCGAATTTTAACTCTAAAAAGCGAGGAATAAAAATACCATCTTTTTTTACATACGCGCCAACTTGAAAGGAAATGCTCGACGATGCTGCCCGAAGGGTTGCTTTGTTGCTGTTCAGGATGCTATGTACAGACTCCCTAAGCCAGAGAACCTGTGCAGCTAGGGGGGGCTTCGAAACACGTCTTGTGGATGGAAGCTTGCACGGAACAAATCCGGCAGCTGAGGTCGGGTAGGTACTCGGATAACCTCCGTCGTTGCTACCGATTGGCTGTGGGAAAGAGCTTGGGAGAGGGAAGCTCGTTCTTGGCACCAAGTTCAGCGCCCGAATCCCAGCAATGTTTTTTACATAAGCGCCACCCCGGATCCCAAAGGTTATTACTATTCCGATGGAGAACTGGCAGTTGTACAAGGTTATTTCCCCGTTGCTGACCCGAGAAAAGCATCGTACATGAACCAAAGTGGCGTCCACACGAGAATCTTTTGCGCGGTGGAGTATACACGATCAACACGCGATTTTCGAAAGTATATTTTTTTTACATATGCGCCGGCTTGAAAGGAAATGCTCGACGATGCTGCCTGACAAAGAACAGAAGGGATCCCAAGTGCTGTAACTACCGAACCACGTGTTGAAAGGACGTGAGGGCATGCGGGTCTACCCCTACACGACAAATCACAAACACGACAGGTCAAAGTCCTGAGTGAGAAAACAACACGGTGGTGTAAGCGAAGAACAAATCAGATTGTGTTTGTATTGTATTTGCCCCTTACCTCTATATTTCCTCCCTTCCATTCGGAGTCGAAGCAGCTACGTCGAGTATTTTCAGCTAGAGGAAGCAAAGGTCGCAACAGGGTTGCTGTAGGTGAACCTGCAGCAGGATCATTGCCAAAGATTTCAATTCTGAATGGAACGAGGAAACGACTTTCAAACCTCAACCACTTCCGGGCGAACCACCACTGTAGTGGTAGTTAATTTAAGAAAGTTCGCGGATGAGAGGCCAACGAATGGTCGAAAGTGGTCGCCGTTTGCTTCATCGGAAAGGATCTAACACAAATCTTTGAAAATGCGTCCTTCAGCGGGCAGAAGTCCTGCTCCGAGCTCTTAACGGATACCCTGAGGTTTGCCATGGAGCCCCCTTCTTTTCCCAAATGAACCCTTCCCCCTGGTGTCGGTCGCAGGAGTTTTTTTTTGGCTAGCCAAAGAGAGTAAAAGAGTGAAAGAGTACGTACAGTAGTGAGTAGAGAAGAGAACGAGTGTAACAAGGTAAGGAGGTAGCACGGACTAGACCAGCGGAGACCACCGCAAAAAAGAATTTTTTTTTCCCTTACCTTATCCCACAAAACCAGCACCAATAACAACGTTCCCCCCTTCGTCCTTATGTGGTTAACACACCTTTGCATACCCTTCCCCACTTCCACCCGGGACCCCCGGGCACTTTCTTGACGTTTGCACAGAAGACGATTTTGTATATAAATCCCTGGACTCTCGATCGCAAAAAAAAACGGCCCCTTGTGGTCAAGCGTTTCATGACTGCAGTACGGGGAGCCTGGTACTGCTCGTCGGAAAAAAAAAAAAGGTTTCGCAGGAAAGTCTATTCCCAGCAGCAAGCAATGGATTTAGACGTGTCATACTCCAGCACGGGTTCTGCCCTTTTCGACGTAAATATGAGACGATGCCGACCCCTCCCCTTTGCACTAATATTATACCTTTCGACGTGACCCATACTGTATGCCGGCTATCTGTGCGGCCCAAAACGGGCCCTAACCGGTTTCCGGCGGGTTAAGTGAAGGTACAGGGGCCTCAGAAGGCCCACAAGTGGGCCCAGGTGGGGTTTCGGGGCCAGTAAGGGGTTTTTGGCATCGTGTCATATACGTCCACCTGTTGAGCCACTTCAACCTCTGCCCGATTGAACGTTGTCGAGCCTTGTAGTTTGCGTGCAAAGAATCTGCGGCGATAATCTGCATTGCAGGCGTCGCCGTTATCTCTTCGCACCTGATGTGTCATGCGTCATCTGTTGCGTGTCGACATCTGCTTCTTCACGGCGCATGGACGATGGCGCCGTGGTATCTGCAGAATAACACGAAAAGCCCACCCCCCCTGTCAGCGACGTGAGCTCGATTACGCGGCAGCAGGAGCGTCACCTCCCCGTGTGAGCTGATTGCCGGTTGGGTGCGGGCAACTGCACGCCATCATACTTCCGACACCCTCTCTGGGTGCTTCCAGGTAACGCACAATCTTTGCGGCTGGACGGAAGACCGAGTGGATGTTGGGCAAGCTGGAAACAATTTGCGCCCGTAACAGCTGGAACGATGCCGTGCCTGAATATCCGCACGACGTACCCTTTGCTCAGTGGGTGTTGAGATTCTCTGTCAAGATGCTAGCCGCCGCCATAGGGCGGGCTATTGCCAAAAGGAGGAGAGCCCGCGAAACAACGTGTCAACACACGCCTGCCAGGCGGTCTCGTCCGCCAGTCAGAACGCCCCCGGCTGCGCCACCATCGGTGCAACGATCATCTTTGACAGGGCCACGGCTCGCTCCGCGCCCGCGCCCGCCGTAGTAGTACGGGATAGTAGTGGGGCGACCGGATACTCCTCGGAGAGATGGTCCCTGCACTCTAACTCGTCTCTCTCTCTCTCATATTTCCGACACCCTCTGGGTGCTTCCAGGTAACGCACAATCGCCGCTGCGCAGAAGATACGTGAAAGGCTCAGGCTCCCGTCCGTAAAGGAAGACACAAATACAAATTCACCGCCATTTTGGGTGCAGCGTCTCTGCCTTCTTCCCCTTCCCTCCTAAAATCCTAAAAAGCGAACGTCCACTCTTTAAAAAAAGCGTGTCGGCGGTTCGTTGCTTCAGGTGTCACGGGATGTTTGGCAGCCGCTGCTAAACAAACATCTCAAGTTCACACTGCTAAACAATCTGCTTCTTCACGGCGCATGGACGATGGCGCCCGTGTCATCTGCAGAATAACACGAAAAGCCTCGAGGCAAAAACCCGTTTTCACACTTCTTCTCGTTCCACATACATTCCTTCAGACAAGCAACGACAATATTGGTGCACTCTCGTGGAAGCCCTCCGCCCCTCGAACCAAGAGGCTTCGAATCGGCGGCGGCGGGTTGAACGAAATACGATCGCACGCCTGGGGCGCTGCTCGTTGCTTTGACACTCTGTCGACAATTGACCGATTGTCAGCAAGAAGCACGCGACGCTCGCTCTGCAACATCAACACACACACGCACACACGCACACAGACCACAGCGAATCTCATTTCTTTCATTTTAAAGTTATTTTGTCTTGTATAAGCACCTGCACTTGTAGGAAATACTTGAGGAGGCTGCCAGTTGCGAAATCTCAGAGGAGGTACGTGTGCCTGTGGCCCACACGAACACTGGTAAATCTGGGTTTTGGTGGCGAGCGTTAAGCTGGTCAACAAAAACTCTAAAAACACACAGTGGCACACAGACAAGCACACGTACTGCCGCTACTGCAGATACGATACGTGTACTTGGATAAAGGAACCTTTTTGACAATGGTCACGAGACTATACCCCGGATCCCTGTGCGAACTCTGAAAAAGACCCACTTTTGTAGTTGTATTGCACCTCCCCCTCTAGCCTCCTCAGAAGTAAGCACGCACGCAGCCCCTCGAGTATTTTCAAGGCTAGCTGCCACCGCTCGAATCGTTTGAATGCAAACACTGCTCCGTTGTGTCTGCGGGGATGAGACGACAAGTACTTCATCAAAAAAAGTGCTACATGTATTCCAGGAAGCTCCCTTCCCCGCATCAAACACACATGAGAGGCAAGTAGCGCCTGAACACGAATTTAAGATTTTCCCCTCCCGGAGCTTATACCGTGCGCAGGCCTGGTCAGGCGGTGCGCGCATACTCCCCGTTTGCAGTCGTCGAAAGCTGCGTGGCATTCGTTCCTTTCGAAGTATTGCGCGATGTTCTCGATGTGCCAGCTCGGTTCCTTCTGGAATTCCAACAACAACCACCGGTTGTTGCTACTTAATCCTGGTGTCGGTCACTACAGTCCTACATCTGCAAAGTAAAAATAAATATTAAAAAAAAAAAAAAACACGCAAATAAGCTGCTGCAAATGACTTGCTACTGCCTTTTTAAGAGGGGCATTATCTTCGGACAGAGCTCATTACAGTCGCGAGCTTAACAGACGAAGCAGCTGTTTGGCGTTGTCCTCGGGAAATACTCGAGGGACTGCCTTGTGCTCATTTCGAAGGAGGCTAGAGGGGGAGAAAACAATACAACTACAAAGCGGGTCTTTTTTGTTGAACGCTTACGCTCGCACACTGAACCCAGATTCACCTGTGTTTCGTGTGGGCTACAGCACATTTACCTCCTTTGATCTTTTGCAACTGGCAGTCTCCTCAAGCATTTCCTACAAAGCAGGTGCTTATACAAAACTAAAAGAGAGAGGGGGGGTGACCTTAGGTCAAAAACCCGCTCTTCTTGGAAGGAGTTCCAACGGCACACGGCGCACGACAACCAGAGCACTTCACACACAACCTGCAAATGCCGCTTTCTCTCTCTCTCTCTCACACACACACACACTCACACATTCACACACGCACTTTGCAACCAAACAAAAAAACGCGAGAGGAAGATTCCTACAACCAATCATTTTTTTTCTATTGCGTGGGATGCGGCTCCATGAAGAAGAGAAACGTAACGCAAGACCTGCCCCCTGCCGCCGCCCCTGCGTCTCCGGCTACCTGCGGTGCCTTTCTATTGAGCGGGACAACCACGCAGTCTTTTTACCTCTCCGAGGTTTTATTGCCGCAAACGAATCCCCGTGTGCAGCGGGCGGTGCCCGCGGCCCACGGCACCAAGCATCCACGCGGGGCATCAAGCTCGTGCAATAGCCATCGCACACGTATCAGGTTACCACACAACGCACTGCCACCCACCCTCTCCGGCAGCTCCCTCAGAGGTGAAGCTCTTAGATCGTAGGAAGACGAGCACCATAACCATGCAGGGATTATCCTGCATGGTTAACCACTTACGGACGGAGAGGGAGGAGGGTTATTTGGGAAAAGGGGGGGCTTCGCGGCAAACCTCAGGTATCCGTTGAGAGCTCGGAGCAGGACTTTTGCCCGATGAAGGACGCATTTCAAAGACTTGTGTCAGATATTTCCAATAAAGCAAACGGCGACCACTTTCGACCATTCTTTGGCCTCTCACCCGCGAACTTGACACCCGCGAACTTTCTTGATTTAACTACCCATACAGTGGTAGTTCGTCCGGAAGTGGTTAAACACTTTTTTCTTCACCAAGAAGGGACGTCTGGTGAAAACCTTTTGCTTGCAAGGTGAGAGGCATGGAGGCTAGAGGACCCGCAAGACCCACCCACAAGTGGGGTCTACAACAAGGTGGTGAAGCAGCAACACGCCCCACGAAGGTCGCATGCCAGGCTTCCAGGTCATCAAGAAAACCTCGCTCAACGCGGAAAAGAAAAAAAAACTTTCCGGGCATGCTACAGACTTTTTAACCATGATTTTCCCGTATTCGGGGATTAGAATAACCCCTGCTGGTTGGTGAAAAATAATAGGCGTGTGTTTGTTTGTACGTGCCGGGGGAGGATTAGCCTGTTGGCGAATGATAGTGAGTGAATATGATCGCTAGGCTAATCTTCTCCCAAACACGCTGGCAGCGTTCACTTTCGTGTTTACAATGCATTGTTACTACGAAAAAGAACGCACGTCCCCACGCTCGTACGGAAAACGTTGCAAACGGACAAAGGCAATACTTGTACGACTAGCGATGCAGATTATCGCCTCAAAACTCATTTTTCTACCAAGAATTTCTTTCTCTCTAAAAACTATACGCACTTCTTTGCGCAACCCCACACACCCTCTCTTTGCTCGTGTTGGGTGGGATATCCTGCAAACAAATGGTCTGAAAAAAAAGTTAATTAGCACAAGCGTAAGGGAGTTCCTCGTCCGACGGACGAACGCAACCAAATTGCAAAGAACACCAATGCAACCACAACCGCAACCCAAGAAAGGAGAGAGGGAAGTGAACGAAACGCTCTCGGGAAAAACTTGCTCCATATACGCCTGCCTATCCACCGCACCACCGCTTCACCAATCCGAAGAGCTCTGGCAGCTTGAATCGACAAAGCTGCCAGACAAAGAACCGAAGGGAACCCCAAGTGCTGTAACTACCGAACCACGTGTTGAACGGACGTGAGGTGCATGCGGGTCTACCCCAACACGACAAGACACTCAAACACAACCGGTCAAAAGTTCTGAGTGAGAAAACAACACACGGTGGTGTAAGCGAAGAACAAACACACACCTGCTTTGTAGGAAATACTTGAGGAGGCTGCCAGTTGCGGAATATCGAAGGTGGTGTGGTACTCATCGGCATGCCGATGACTCCCCATATCGCAACAATATTCCAGTATCGAAGGAGGTAAATGTGCTGTAGCCCACACTAAACACAGGTAAACCCAGGTTAGTGGTGGGCGGAATCGTTCAACGAAGAGACCCACTATGTAGTTGTATTGTTTCTCCCCCTCTAGCCTCCTTCGAAGTAAGCAGAAGGCAGCCCCTCGAGTATTTCGGCAGTAAAATACGGAAGCTCGGCATAGGGAAGCTCTTCCTTGCAAAAAGAAGCATCGTAGAACGGCTACCAAGAACACACAAGTCTCCTACCACGGCACAACACCGAGGAGGGCCTACCGTAAGAGTAAGGGAATTGTCACGGGATGAAAGGAATGGTTTGGGCGTATCGCCCACCTCCAAGAGGGTTGGGTTTGCCTTTATCACAACCAGCGGCCTGCTGATGGTTTGTTATCAAGTTGAACAATCCGCTGTGCCAATTCCCTCAGTAAACTGCAATATGTGGATACTGACCGAAACCACCAACGATCAACAACAGAGGTACACACTGATACTTTTACCCACGCAATGCCCTATTGCCAAAAAGTCACTGGAGACTTTAACACCCCGGAGTTTCAAGCGAACTTTCACTCTAAAACTGGTACCCCCGAAAACCGAAAGTAACGAAGTACGCAAGAACTCCTACGCAGGAACTACGCAAGACGCGACGGCATCGGAGCAGCTGGACACACTCACTTGCGCCCTCATGGAGTGCTTTTTGTGGTTCCGACGATGAACGTCAGTCCGTTGTCTTTCGACATTGTTGTGTTTGGAACATCCAGAGCAGGGTGATAGCTCTGGCAGCGGAAGACTGGCTTCTTGAGTAGGGTAGGGCCACGATACTCCACATGCAGTTGGTGGCTAACTGAGTGTCTGAGCGGTCCTGACAGGGCTTATAAAACTCGCCACTGCGGCCAAAGAAAGTCCAGTACACTTATAAAGTGTAGCCCTCGCCGTTTCACAAACGCCGCACGAACTACGCTGGAACTACGCAATACGGGTTTTCGGGGGTACCAAAAAAAAAGATTTACTTTTGGACTTAAGTCAGTAAAGGGGGAGGTCGAATAATAACAGTTATTTGACACACGTCTGGTTGTAAAAACACTACCACTACTTGATCCTGCTACTTTTCGGCTACCCGGAACTTTTTTTAGTGTTCGACAAATCGAATAATAACACAGGTGTTGATCGTCGACCCCCCCTTAACATAACCTAAGTCCTCCCTATGTAGCTTTCGTGAGAAGAAGAAAAGAGCTGCGGCTCAAACTGTTCCTGCGTAAAGCGGATTCGAAGGGCCGCTCCGCTCAAGGTTAGGCAGGCGTATGGTTTGTTCCAGCTTCGCCGCCCCCCCCCCATCTACTAAGATTTTCCCCCCATCCAAACTTTTTTTTTTGTATTAGCACCTTGCTTTGTAGGAAATGCTCGAGGAGACTGCCAGTTGCAAAATCTCTCAAAGGTATAGTGTGGCACTCATCAGCATGCCGACAGGATCCAATCTCAAAGGAGGTAAATGTGCTGCAGCCCCCACGAAACTAAGCGTTGAACCGAAAAGACCCTCCTAGTTTTTCCTCCCAGCCTCCGTCGAAAATGAGCACAAAGGCAGTCCCTCGTTTGGGCTAGAATGCAAAGAATCGGTGGCGATAATCTGGATTTCCTCGGCAGTCCCTCGAGTATTTTTGAACAGCACGTTGTGCTGACGGGTACATTTCCGGAACAACGGTTGCACATGAACGAGAGCAACGAAGCCAGCGAAAAAAAGTGCTGCTGAGGTGTGCAGTACGCTGTCTACGTTTTGTGGTCTGGAAAGGCAAAACCCTTCTGCCTTATGGTTTTGGTCACCTTATACCGTCGTAGCAGGGCTTACGCTCCGTTTTCGGTCCGTGTGGTCCCCATGTTGCACGCTCAAGGTCAAGGGGGAACCAAAACCTTTCCCCCTATGTGTGGGCTGGCCAAAAAATAGTTTCACGACTGGACTTGGCGACACTTGGCTGCGCGGCCTTGGCGACTTGTGGGCCTAGGCACCCCTGCATGTGGACCAACCTGTGGAAAGCGCATGTGGGGGAAAAAATAAATCAAAATCCACATGTGGCACACCTATGGAGCCACACGTGGAAGCACACGTGGGGGAAAAAAAAACCAAAAAAAATCACGTGTGGAAACCCGCACGTTCCACACGTGGAGCGTAAGCCCTGCGTCGTAGTCCAGTGCTGTACACGGTGAAGTCCAGCCTCAGAAGCTGGAGTTAAAAGGCGGGTGTCACACCCGCTTTTCGGGTGTGAATTTAGACGCGTTTTGATTGCGGCACACCCTCTTTAACTACAGCTTCTGAGGCTGGACCTCACCGTGTAAACTGTGCCGTCTCGGGATCGAGGGAAGTCATTTAAGCTCCCACGGCACTCCCCGAACGAGAAATCAAAGATTATGAGTTCAGGGGGAAGTACATTCGCAAGGCCGAAAATTAAAGAAACAGACGGAATGACACCACCCGGGCGTGGTGTAAGCGGGCTTAATTCGACTGGTCAGTTGATGCCGATCGTCCGTTTCATCGTTTATCAGTGCAAGCCCCAACTCCGGAAATGCTCGTCGGGGCAGGGTTTAGGCCGGCCGGGCTGCTGCCCTCAGTTTTTCGCTGAGCTCGCTGAGTAAGTTTTCCCGCAAACAGAGACGAAGGCCCAGTGAAAATGTCTAGGGGCAAGAGAAAAGAGAAGGCAGGGCGCGGCCAGTGGGCTCATCACCGGGGAAAATAATGGATCCAGCTCATTATTTAGTCCGGTAGGTAAGATCGCAGATTCTACTAAAAAAAAAAAATAGCTGACGAATACTTGGCACTTGTACACGGGTTTTAGACCACGTAACCATCGGAGCTTCACACATGCGAGAGGCAGTATTCTTCAAGGTGTTTCCCCTTTTTTTAGAGTGTAAGTTATTTGTGTCTAAACAAATGCAATCCAGTGTTAGTATTGCCCAGTCGCCCGGCCTTGCCGTCCGTCTCTTGCGCCCTTCTGCCCTTGCACACGCTGTTCCTTACCGCTTTGTACAAACGCCGCGCGCTCAAGCAGCCTTTTTCTTTCATACATCGGACAGTCAACAACAACAACAATCAATCGGCCAACACAAACAAGAGGCGAAGGACTGTACCAAGACACTGTGTACTTGTCACGTAACACAAATACGTTGCGCTTGTCAATAACGAATACGATCGATGCCAAGTTGGTACTTGTCAAACGTATGACATTAATACGTAAGAAAATGGTGTGATCCACAGTAGAAAACTTAACTTCCCATGAACTTACTGCGGGTATAATGACGATTTCTGGCACTTCTTTTGTAGTAACAAAGCTTTGTAAACACGAAAGAGAACGCTGGCAGCGTGTTTGGGAGAAGATTAGCCTAGCGATCATATTGACTCACTATCAATCACTAACAGGCTAATCCTCCCCCGGCACGTACAAACAAACACGCCTATTCTTTTTTGCAGTTAGCACTTCCCGTGAACTTCCCAAGTACTTCCCGAGTACACGCCTTGTACACCAAGTAAGGCGGATCACACCAGAAAATACAATTTATGACAAACTTGTCCTATGACAATTACTTATGATGTACTTGTCACGCGGATGACAAGTACGTGGTGTAGTCTCCCTGCAGGGGATTGGTCATCGACTGTTGTGTGTGAGTATGTGAGTGATTGAAGCCTCAATCTTTTTCAAAAGGGGGGGGGGGAAGGAGAAGTATACGACTCGGTCGCTTTACTTTTTAGCGTTATTTTTGTTTCAAAAAACGCTCCAAGCCAACTTTCCCTCAAAGAAATCTTCCGAAAAAAGGAAGAAACAATGGCATTTTGCGTTGTCAAGCCCTCCAAGCCCATGTGGTGCCAAGTGTCAGATCGGTGCGCCGCAGGAACTGGGAGGGGGGGGCGGAGGGTTTCGGCAAAACGAGAAGAAATTGAATCAAACAAAAAGTATCCTACAAGCAAACCCCCTTCTTCTTTGTCTCATCCTGGCACCGCTTGCGGGGGCGTGGCGGAAAGGTTTCAAAAAGACTCGGCACCTTCTCCTGGTGCCTCGTGAAGAGGGGTTCCCAGGTGTTGGGCAAACCCCTGGATCTGTGTGCCGTCTTTTTCGTAGTAACAATTCATTGTAAACACGAAAGAGAACGCTGGCAGCGTGTTTGGGAGAAGATTAGCCTAACGAGCATATTCACTCACTATCATCTACAAGCAGGCTAATCCTCTCAAACAAACACACGCCTATATTTTTTTAGAGTTAGCAATTGCATTGTTGGTACTAAGAATCAGTAGTCAAGTACTACACGAAACTTACCTACTTGGCTACTTGCGCTACAACGCGCGTGCCTGTGCCTTGTGTACGACGGCCACAGCAGTTTTTGTTGTCCTGTTTGCACTTTGGGTTCCAAAACTGCCCGTCTCCCCCGCCCCCCCCCAATACTAGTGTGTGTGCTCAGGTAGCACGGGTGGTCCTGGCTGTGACGAGCTACGAACAGCCGCCTGACAAACCAGACTCACACCGCTGTCCTGTCTGCCGACACTCAGGTTCCGCGCTGATGATGGTCCGCCTTATATGTCCGTGGCTTGAAGGACGAAACACGGCGCAGACGGGTCCAGTGCGGCGTTGAGTACGATACCTGAACCCCGTGCGGACCCCTAAACGTACAGGTTCGAGCAAATCAGTAGGCTTTGGGGTAGGTGGTGACTTCGCAGCGTTCTTCTCTCACTCTCTGAGGCTACGCGCTGCGGGGTTTACCCCATGGCGCTAAGTAGAATCACAAACCCATGGGCCATCGAAAAAGGCAAACTGGAGCAGCGCCGCACCCTGGGACCCACAGTACACCCCCCCCCAACGACCCCCTAAGGTAAGTAGCGCCTGAACACGAAGCTAAGATTTTCCCCCCCCACCCGGCACCATTAACAACGACCCCCGCCCGCACCAAAAGAATTGTTCCCTGAGCTCTTGCTTTTCTTTCTTCTTTTTTCTTTCTTGCTTTCCGACGAGCACACAAACAAATCAGAAGGAAACAAATGCACCTCGTGCTTGTCATCCGTATGACTAGTTCGTGGTGTGATGGAAAGCCTTCTCGACCTGCGACGCATGTATCAACAATCATCTCGCTCCTTATACCACCATCGCAGCAGGTATCTACTCCATGCTGTAGATACTATGATGGCGTGGTCAGCTACCACCAGGGATCAGTGCTTCGAATGTCAGAAATGCGCGATACTTCGCTCACACAAACTGAGAGTAAACTTTAAAAGCCGGGTTGGCTCGAATATGAGGCTCTTCACATTGCATGTTCATAGGACCTCCAGCCTCGAAAACCAGTCTCAACAGTGTGGTCTGCCCCCTTTCATAGAACCCGATACGCACTGAGCACAAGGCAAGAAGAAGCAGGCACAAACCCGGCAAAACCTGAATCTGATCGCACTAACAAAAATGGTATGCGGACAATGGCCGAAACCGCCAATGACCAACCAGGGTACCCACCGATCCTCTTACCTCGTGGAACCACCACTCTTACGACACTCAGAGCACAAAGGATATCTTCCCATATTGCCAACAGTCGCCCAGACTTTAAAACCCCGGAGCTTCAACGGCCGTCCAACGGCGTCTCCTTTCTTTCTGCTTTTTTTCTCTTACTACGAAGCAACTCATCGCGAGCACGTACAAAGTTTAAAAACAAAGCGGGAGAGTTTCGCGAGGAGGGGTGAAGAGAACTCCTAATTGATAAAAATCGGCTTGCCGGAAATACTCGAGGCTGCCAGTTGGTAAATGCGCTGCATCCCACACACGAAAACACAGGTAAATCTGGGTTTCGTGGTCGGCGCAAGCGTTCAACGACAAAAGACCCACTTTGTGGTATTGTTTCGCGGCTCCTCGAGCATTTCTTTGTCGTATGAGATCGAGGATCCCAAGGGTTATTACTATTCCGATGGAGAACTGGCAGTTGTACAAGGTTATTACCCCGTTGCGGACCCGAGAAAAGCATCGTACATGAACCAAAGTGGCGTCCACACGAGAATCTTTGCGCGGTGGAGTATACACGATCAACACGCAATTTTCGAAAGTATATTTTTTTTACATATGCGCCAGCTTGAAAGGAAATGCTCGACGATGCTGCCCGACAAAGAACAGAAGGGATCCCAAGTGCTGTAACTACCGAACCACGTGTTGAACGGACGTGAGGTCATGCGGGTCTACCCCTACACGACAAATCACACAAACACAACAGGTCAAAAGTCCTGAGTGAGAAAACAACACACGGTGGTGTAAGCGAAGAACAAATCAGATTGTGTTTGTATTGTATTTGCCCCTTACCTCTATATTTCCCCCCTTCCATTCGGAGTCGAAGCAGCTACGTCGAGTATTTTTGCGTGAGAGTGGGAGGTGGAACCCACCTCAAACGTCGTGAAATACCACACGAAAAAGGACTTTCTAATCCAAAGACCTTCTAGTCCACAAATAACGCTACGAAGAAGACTCCAAGAAACAGCCAAGAAAACGCCGTTTTCGGCCTCGCCGTTCCCCGACTCGACTGGCGATGGCTAACGGTTCGTAGGTGAAGTCGCCCTCAAAAGTCCCTACAATGTTGAAAAATTAGCTTCCGGACGAAATAGGTCGTACCTGTTAGCAAATTTGACTTGCCTTTTTTTTTTCTTAATAGTACATCTCTTCTGACGGGAACATTTCCGGAACAACGGTTGCACATGAAAGAGAAAACGAAGCCAACGAAAAAGTGCTAATACAGGAAACCCCCCCCAGAGAGGTTTATACCCTGTACACGCGAAGAACAAGAAACTTTTGCCTTATCATTTTCATCACCTTTGGTCAGTTGATGCTGATCGTCCGTTGCTTCGTTTATCAGTGCAAGCCCCAACTCCGGAAGTGTTCTTTTATAAAAGTTGGCTAGCCATACTCATAGTTAGTTATACCGTGCAAATATGTCTACATCCCTTTCACTACCCAACTCCCAGCCTCAATGGTCACTGGACCCTAAACCACCGAACCTGTAAACCAAAACAAATGCTGCAAGAAAGGTTGTGCAGTTGGGGGAAGGTGGTCTTCTTTGCGACGGACCACTCCGGCCTTGAACCGATTGAAACCGGCTCCTGCTACCCGGCTCCTGAAAGCAGAAAACCCCCCAAGAGCCCAAGGGCCAAGACACGGTCTTGAAAAAAATAGGGAAAAGTGCCTTACGCAATGTGAAATGTGCCCTTAGGGGACTAGTCCCTATTTTGCATTACAATTTGGTAAGAATTTGCAAAAAAGTTGCTAAGTGCATTTCCCAGTACTTCCCAATGAAATGTGCCCGTAGGGGACCAGTCCCCTAAGGGCAAACAATTTCATTGGACTAGTCCCGTAAGTACTACTAAAATTTTGCCGAAGTGTACTTGGCAAAATTTTAGCAAATTTTCGGAAAATTTCAGATTTTTCGGATTTTGGCCAATCTTGACCGATTTTGCCAGATTTTGGCAATTTTTGGCCTGGAGAAATCGGCAGAAATGGCCAAAATCTGCCAAAATCTGGAAAAATCGGCAAAAATGGCCGAAAATGGCCAAAATCTGGAAAACTCGGCAGAAATAGCCAAAAATGGCCAAAATCTGGAAAATGAAAATTTAAAAATTTTGCTCAAAATTTGCAAAGTGCATTTCCCTGACAAATGTCAAGGTAACAATTTCCAAGTGGGACTAGTCCCCTGAGGGCACATTTCACTTTGGGGCTAGTCCCCTAAGGCACCTTACCCAAAAAAATAATAATTTTGCCAGACGAAATTCCTTCGCGAATTCTCCTCTCGGAGCGAAACGCGGAAAACCTTACTTTCATGCAACAAAAAAAAATGAAGAAAGAGACGAACGAAATCCAAAAAGAAGAAAAAAACCCAACCAAGCAACACCCCAAGCAAACACCCAAGCAAATAAGCAAGCAATCAACGGCTCTCGATAAGTAACCAACAACCCTTGTATGCGCATTTGCATTGTATGTTCGATGGCGATAGATGATTGTAGGGGAAAAATAAATAAATAAAAAGCGAGCGCTTGGAGCGAAATCGAAAGAAAAGTGGGGAGCGCACGTTTCCTGGGCTCTCTGGATCCTGCCAGTTCCCGTTGTAGACTATAGTAATTGGTCGAATGCAGGGACGTGGACATGGGCACATACTGTAACATGTCTGGGCGACGGTAATGGCTGGGAAGGACGCTGCCTACCACAAGACTCAGCCCTGCAAACTCCCGCAACCCTGTCGACGCAATGGACGACGTGGTAATGTACCGGCAGCCTGTGGGAAAGTGCTTGCTTCAACCACAGGGCTCATGGGCTCAAATAGCGTCCGGCTCACGCGCGACAGAATTTTTTGCCTCGGGGCTTATTTGGACCGTGCTCAAACGTGCTTGCCAACAAGAAAGGTAAAACGGCAAACCGAGCTGGACCTGCGCACTCCTTGGCGCCGAAGAAGCCCCTGCCCGGCGCCCATTCCATGCCGTAAAAGGGACATGAGCACCCGCGAAACAAATCCCGAAACGACACACTTCTTCGCCCCGCCAGAACGGCCCCTGTGTCGACGTCGACGCCGTCACCCTCGGTCCGACAAGGCACCTAGAAAGGGGCAGACTGGCCCTTATAAAGCTGCAGGTGTGGTCGCGTCCCCACAGTGGCAGTGTCCCGAGAGGCCCAGCTGCCCTAATGTTTTACATAAGCGCCAGCTTGGAAGGAAATGCCCGACAAAAGCTGCCAGACAAAGAACCGAAGGGATCCCAAGTGCTGTAACTACCGGACCACGTGTTGAATGGGCCTGAGGTAATGCGGCACGCAACACAACAGGTCAAAAGTCCTGAGTGAGAAAACAACAGACTGTGGTGTAAGCGAAAAACACAAGGAGGCAAAGCAGCTTCGTCGAGTATTTCATCCACGTCTAGAGAGAAAGCGAACCGAAAATAAAAAAATCCCGAATGAACGAAAAGAAAAAGCCACAAAGCACAACGAACGCCCACCATCTTCAAATCCACCGCCCCATTCCAAAATTCCAAAGGAGAAGTAAAAAAAGCAGAGAAAGGATTCCCAGATTCTCAAGCGATACGTCACTTTAATTATTATAAAAGTCCCTTCGCGGCTTTTCTCCTGCACACTTTGTGCTCGCAAATGGCACGCACACTACTTTGAGTATGACACACCACGCGCGAAGAGATGACCGGGATGCCGGCGATGCAGATTATCGCCACAGATTCTTTGCCTTCTAATTCAAATCTATCGCGGTCTATCAGGTCCATTCCCTTGCCTGGAGCTGCATTCGACGGTCTATTATCACGGTACTTCACGTGCACTGCGAAGCCGGCGATGCAGATAAATATACGTCACGGAGTATCTCAGCATTCTTACAAAACGATTCCGTTCGGCTACGCTCGCTCAGGCAGGGGGTCCCATGGGTAAATCACATCAGCAGCAAACCGCCCGACGAGAGGTTGCCAGCTATCTGCCTGGCACCCGTTCGGTGTCCCATCACCCCCCACCCACCGCGGCCTTGCTAGGTCGCAGTCACAATCGGGGGCCCTGTGTTTTTTAGCTGACCGCTCAGACGCGGTTGCAGGGGGCCTTCTGTGCTTTAGGTAGCACACACGGGTGGCCCTGGCTGTAGCGAGCTACGAACAGCCGCCTGACAAAACGGGCTCACACCGCTGTCCTGTCTGCAGACCCTCGTGTTCCGCGCTGATGATAGGTCTGCCTTGTGTGGTACTACGTAGTGGTATGTGGTAGATACCACCTCGTATGGTCCACGAGTAGCTGAGGATTGCATCCACGAGCTCGTGACGAGGACCTCGAGGTTATCAGGAGGTGGTACTACGACGTAGCACACCGAGGACGGTGTATGCATACGTACGTACATACTACCTACATACCCTAGGTATACCGTGTACAGGTATACCGTGGAAAGGACCGAAACACGGCGCAGACGGACCAGTGCGGTTTGTTGAGCACACATCTCGTTCTTGCTACTGGTGTGCTAAAGCTGGAGCTAATGCTGGAGGTGAAGAAGCGGAGTGGTCCCAGGATGTTCCCAGGATGTTCTCAGGGTGTTCCCAGGGGGTGTGCCCATGAAGTTCCAGAGTATGTTCCCAAGATGGTCCCAGGGTGTTCCCACGGAGCTTCCAGGGTGTTCCCAAGGGGTGTGCCCATGAAGTTCCAGGGTATATTCTCAAGATGGTCCCAGGGTGTTCCCACGGAGCTCCCAGGGTGTTCCCAAGGGGTGTGCCCATGAAGTTCCAGGGTATATTCCCAAGATGGTCCCAGGGTGTTCCCACGGAGCTCCCAGGGTGTTCCCAAGGGGTGTGCCCATATTCCCAAGATGGTCCCAGGGTGTTCCGAGGGTGTTCCTAGGTGCCACGCCCGCTTTCCTAGTTCACCCCACCCTCTTTAAGTCCAGCTTCCGAGGCTGGACCCCGCCGTGTGTTCCAAGGAGATGTGATGCTCTCGAATGTCCCAGGCTGCAACGGAGACTACACAGACGCGTTGGCGCAAGGGGTGCGCATCCAAGCGGTACATTTGCCTCCGGGAGGCGAACCGACCGCCTGCTTATTTTTAGTCCTAACAACTATCTTGCGGGTTGCCCTTCAATGTGTTGCGCAGGCTAAAAATACGCAGGCAGCGTGTTTTGGTGGTCTGATCAGAATTCCTTATCTGAAATTGACACAGGGAAAAAAACTAGTGGGAAACCGATCAACCGGCACGCACAAACAAAACGAAGCGCCTGTCCTTTTTTTTTCATAAGCACCTGCTAAGCGGGGTCTGCTCTGTAGGAAAGGCCTGTTGCGAAATCTCAAAGCAGGAAACTGTGCTGTAGCCCGCACGAAACACAGGTAAATCTGGGTTTGGCGGCGGGCGTAAGCGTTCAACAAAAAAGACCCACTTTGTGAGTTGTGATATTTAGAGAGTGAGACAACTCTATGCCACCATGAAGACCAGAAAGTCCATGGCAAAAAAGAAAGAAACACATAATACTCTTCGTCACTTAAAAGCATGAGGAGAAGAAGTAACGAAGCTCGCTCGAGTGACCGATGAAGCCCCTTGTCAATACCACCCAACGACTGTACCACGCATGCACAATGCCGGACGCTGGCGCCTCAAGTGCACGTGGCACAGCCGTGTGTTAAAGGTGAGATGAGACGCATTGGCTCACTCTGTCAAAGGCCAATACCACTAGAGAGAGTGTCCGATGAAACCTCTTGCCAATACCACTAGAGTGAGTGTCCGATGAAACCTCTTGCCAATACCACCCAACGACTGTGTTGCGCGTGCACAATGTCGGACGCTAGCGTCTGTCAAGAGCATGCGTGACTCGGCCGTGTTCAAGGAAGGAGATGAGAGGCATTGGTTCACTCTGTCAACGGACAATACCACCATTGCAACGAGAGTCCAATCTCATAGGAGGTAAATGTGCTGTAGCCCGCACGAAACACAGTAAAACTGGGTTTAGCGGCGGGCGTAGGCATTCCACAGGGGCCATACATAAGAGACCGGAAAGTGCGGTTCTTTTGGGCGCGGGAAAAAAAAATCCGTTCCATCCGCGAACGCACCAGTCCTTCCCGCAGCAAAGAAAATGAAGCAGAAAATACGGAAAAATAACCAAGAACACACACCCAAACAAACACACACTCACAACAAACAAAAGAGGGAGAAAAGGAGAAGCAGCCCGCGTCGCGAGTCCGTTGTCGCTCACTGAAGGCCAGGCAGAAAGAGCAAATGTGCTGCAGCCCGCTCGAAACGCACAGGTACATCAGGTTTAGTACTGGCCATAGGCTTTCAACGATCTGCGCCTAGGTGCGTGGTTTGGTTCGGAGATTCGATGGAAAAAAAAAAAAAAAACGAATTTTCACTCAAAAAATACAGCAACTCCGGCGCCGCGTGTTTCTTTTTTCTCCCTCCGTATATCTAGTGCAACACACACGTTGACGGGCCACACATTGCCCCACTCTGCCTTTTTTTTCTTCTTCTTTCTTTTTCCTCTTCTCTGCTCGCTTCGCCTTTTTGAATTTGATTCTCTGCTTTTCTTGTCGGGTCCGCTTCGAGGCTAGGTTTTCAACGGCCATCCGGGTGTTTCAAGTCCAACAATGTCTTCCCCTTCCTCCGTTCACGTGCAGGTGCGTCGCCTAAGAGCAGCTGTGCACACCCTACTGCTGGTAAACGGTACCACACTGCAGCAGCTGGCCTCGCGTCCAACGTGCCCGCGCAGCAGGGTTAGGGCAACTAGTTCCGTCGATAGCGGTCGTGCAGTGTTCTTGATCGCGTTCTGAGACTGGACTTCCTCGTGTACCAGTCAATATATGATGTTGGTTTGCCCTTTTCGCCAACGTGCAGGTTCCGAAGTACTTCGTCGCCGTGGACACTGTCTTCAAGTGCTACTCTGTTATGTTTGCGGGAGAGGTCGAGCGAACACGTGCCGGCCGGTGGTAGAGGAATGGAAAAACACGGCTGCCATCGCTGCGACTGATAAGTAACGGACGCCTTCAACCTCCTGGAACCTCTGCTTGCGCTAGCTTCAGCGCTAGCTTCGCTGTACGGACGGAAATCCCGTGATGCTTTCTCAGCCTTTCCAAATTCCATGAAGCCAGTACTATCTACAACGACCCCCCCACAGTAGCAACGCTCCCTCTTCCCCTCTCTGTTGGAAGACCGAAAAGATGGCCCCCCCAGGCGGGATGCACGAGGACCAGCGGGTGCGGTTCAGCGTGTCGGCTTGCCTGACGTTGCTGGACCTGCGCGTGGCTGCCGACGGTGCCGAGGTGCGCAGCGGGCGGCGGCTGCCGGACGAGGAGGGCATCGCCCCCCACCTCCACGTGCGGGTGCGCGTGCCGCGGCACTCGCTCGCCGGCCGGTTCCTCGCGAAGGCCCACGGCGTGCTGACCGGCGCCTTCAAGGCGCTCCTCGGGCTCCGCCTGGGCATGTACGTGGCCGACGAAGACGAAGTCCCCGGCGAAAAGTACCCGGAACCCCTGCTGTGCGCCACCTTCGCCGTCGACACACCCGGAGACTGGCCCGAATCGGCGGCGCGGGACGCGGTGCGGGTGCTGGAGGGAAAACTGGAGGGGGAAGATGATGGGTACAGGTGGCACGAACTGGTGGCGAACTTGGTAGACGAGTGCAAGGCGGTGCTGCTGGCGCTGCCGGCATGCCCTGCTGGGCAGGAGCCGGTGGCTGGGCAGTGGGACGGAGGAGTCCGCAGCAACTTCGACCGTTCCCGCGTGGAAGCAGTGGAAGCGCAGCGTATAGTGCCGTCCGGGCTCCCGACGATGGAGTACTCCTTCTCCGCCGGCGGCACGCAGATTTTGTACCCAGATCCGACGGCTTTTGAACCGGAGCACTGGCGGCTGTGGGGGCAGTTTTCGCCGTATGCCGCGAGCCGCGGGCGGCTGGACTACCTGTACGCCGCGGCAACGTGGGTGCCGCACGAGGTGCTGCACTGCGTGCAGGACGGCGCGCTGGGCACCGTCGGCGCCGCGGCCCACTCACTGGCGCTGCACAACTGGCAGTGCGAGTACTGCGCGTGCTTCGGGCAGGCACTGCTGCTCGCCGCCGTCGTCGGTGTGGGCTTTCTTCCCCCGTCTCTTTTCCATTCTTGCATATCAGGCCTGCATGCCCCATCAAAAGCAATCGAAAAGAAAACAAAATAGCGTTTTACCCCCTTGCGCGGTGCCACGGGATGTTTGGCAGCCGCAGTGCGTGCTAATCCATGTGGTTCATGTACTTATAAGAACTCAATGCTAAACACGCATGGCAGAGGGACCTGCCAAGAGTGCAAAAGGCTCCCTACGCTGACGCAGAGGCGACCGGCGGCATGCTGCCGCCGCGGCCACCACCAGTCCAACGAACCGAACGTCCCGTCAACCCCCGGACGCAACAAGAAGAAGAGGCCCTCCTCACCAACCCAGGTGGGCGTAGAACGGGGAACGCCAGTAAGAAAGCGAGCGGCGCAAGCGCCGCCCGCGGCAACGAAAAAGGAGACGGCGACGACCGGACGGGCGACCAAAAGGTCGCCACCAACGCCAGGAACCAGCGAACGACCAGCGCTGAAGAAGAGGGTGCTAGGCACCCCGAAGGAAGGCCCGATCGCCGGCCGCAAGCGGAAGATGACCAAGGCGACCACACCCGACTCAGGGGTGCATCGAAGGAAGAAGAAGGTACCGAGGGCAAGCAGCTCTCAGAAACGACCGGGGACCACGGGCACACCAATGCCCTCGAAAGTGAAAAACGGACACACGTGCCCGCCCTCGTACTCGCCGACTCAGTCTCTGGAATCGCAAGAAAGCCAAACCCCGCTAGCTCCACAAATGCTCGACCTTGACGACGCAATGGCAGGTGACGACGTCATCCGATAGCCTGACTTTCAAGATAGTGCATGTTAATCCACGTGGTTCATGTACTTAAAAGAACTCAATGCTAAACAAACATAACGTGGGCGGCGCCGAAGTATTACCAGCTTCGGCTGACACCATTTGCGCACTTAACCATAGACACAAAGATAGCTCAAAGCATCTGCAGAATAACACGAAAAGCCTCTAGGCAAAAACCCGTTTTCACATTTCTCCCCCTAGCCTCCTTCGAAGTAAGCACAAGGCAGCCCCTCGAGTATTTTGGTAGGAAAATAAACTTGTTTCTTTGAAGACTATGTAGGCCCGGTCGCCCAAGTCGTCTGCCGCGTACACGTCGAACGTCCACGAAGCCTTGTCCCCGGCGGCACTCAGTATCTGCACCTGCTTCAGGTTGCCCGTCGGTGCCACGACGATCTGCGTCGCGTCGGTGACGACGGTCATCTGGTGGACCTTGCCTGCAAACGACACCGTGCACTGGTAGCACGCCCGCGTGGTGCTAATAATAATCCGAACGACAGGTTTGCCGCTCCGATCCGCCGGGACCGGCTGTACTTGATCAACTCGCAGCCCGCTGCCGTCGGCATCCACCGCGTCAAAAACGCGCGTGACCGCCGCTCGGCGGACAGGACGTCGCCTTCACTCAGCAACGCTCGCTTCACTGCGAGCTCACCGAGTTCGAGTCCTTCCGCGGCATGCCGCCGGTCCTGCTCCGTAAGCCCGGCGATCCAGAGAAAGAAAGTAGCTTGCCTGGCTTCACCTTTTTACTCCAACCATACGGCGCGCGGCAAGCAGAGCAGGAGCGGTGGACGAGAGTAACAGACACAAGCATAGGAGTGAGGATTCTATTATACCAACAATCTTGCAGGTTGCCTTCAATGTATTGTGCAGGCTAAAAAGACGTAGGCAGCGTGTTTTGGTGGCAAAACGAAGCGCCTGTCTTTTTATGGTAACAAGCTTACTTGTCTGTATCAAGAAGAGTCGGATGGCAGCGTGCAGTGCTAAATCCCTCAATACAGGGTTTACACACGTACGCACAAACAAAAACAACTGGCGTCGTGATAATCTGGTCAACCACCTCATCACTGTAGTGCACAAACCTTTCGCGACCATGATTGGACAGTCGGTATTGCCTGGCGGCGGGTCTAAGACCTGCCTTCTGCGCCTGCTGTCTCTGGCTGCTTCGGCAGACGACGCATACTACTGGTACTGTGCGAGTCTATCGTCACAGATTGTTGCTGCATATCAAGCTCAGACTACTACTACTACTGCTGTTAGAACAATTACTGATATTTGTCCAAAGAGAACGCTGGCAAGCGTGCTTGGGAGGAGATTAGCCGGAACGATTGTGTCATTCACCTACTGCACGCTATCTACGCAGTTTTGATGAAGAAGAGAAAAGTAAAGCGAGGATACTTCGCTGCTTTCATCGGGAGGTGTCGCGACGCACCTGCCAGTTAACCACAACCGGGACTGACTGCCGCCCTCTGCGGTTCTGTTGTGTCTTTGGGAACTTCTTGCCCCCAGTCTTCGCGTGTTGACGAACAACTACGATGCCAACTGTTGATGAGGTTGGCGTTGATATTGATGTTGACCCTCTCAATAATAGTCTCTCAGCCGAACTTTATCTCTTAAATTAATGACAGCGGAAAACCGGAAGAAGGGCGCTAACCGCAAGCTAATGCTGCCGTCTCACATGCTCGAAGAGTCGCTGCTGTGGCTCGAGTCTGTTGTACGGCACCAGAAGCAGCAGCGCCCTGCAGGGACGTGGGCGCCTGAGGAAATGCCTCCCGGCGTGACTGACGCTGTGCAGCCTTACGACTTCCACGAGCATAGCTTTCCCCCGTACATGACGCTCCTCGGCTCTGTCGCGGTCGACACGTTCCAGCAGTACCAAACCCTAGTGGAGCAGGAAGAGCAGACTACATCTTATTGGGCGGAGCTTGTCAAGGTATCCCCTTCCATTTCCCACACGACACACACGGAGGCTCGTCCACTACAGACTGCCCGATAATGCTTCTTGCGCCGTGGCAAACCTGTAAAAAGTGTCGTCACAAATTTTTGTTACGAACCGGACTTGCCAAAGCATAAAAAGTGTACACGAAACAAGCCATGCATGCCCCACCCCCCACGACCCCCCCTAGACCCGTACGTAGTAGCTTTAAAAGAACCCCTTCGACGAAGGTCACCCGGAGGCTTTAAAATCCCGGATTCTCAGGTGAACTCTAGAACAGGACCGCCTCCAACAGCCACCGTGTTGTAGGCAGCGAAGTAACGACGCGCTTTAGTTGTCCGGTGGAATCCCTCGTCGCAGCCTGCGGCGCGACACTGGAAGTATTCCCTGGCAACAGCGAGCCGTATCGAAGTGATGAGACGGAAGAGAGTTCGTCGTTTACCTTGAATTGTTCGAGTTGGTGGGTGTTGGCGTTTCTCGTTTTTCGACGAGTACTCAATGTGATGCAACAATCTTTGTATAAGCACCTGCTTTGTAGGAAATGCTTGAGGCGACTGCCAGTTGCGATAGGCAAAGGAGGTAAATGTGCTGTAGCCCAGGTAAATCTGGGTTCTGTGGCGGGCGTAAGCGTTCAGCAAATGTACTCCCCGGCCCATGCCACCCAATGCAACGCAGTCCCCGGCTGCGTCCACCCGGCGCGCGAACCGACGCAAACGCGAAGAAACGAGCGAGGAGTCATCCAACGATGGCTCCGGCCGGGAAGCCACAACGACACCCACTCGTAGGCCGCCCCCGCGGCGGCGGAACAGACGCGTTCCATCTGCTGTGACGTAGACACGGAGTGTGCATGGTGCGTTGCTCAGGGTAGCCGGAGGCCTGACAATCAACCGCCCGACAGCGGCTGCAGCAGCAGCAACAACGGCAGCGACATCGACAGCGGCGACGTCGCGAGAACGCACATGCCAAAGCGCCGCCACCCGGGTTAAGGGGTTGTAGCATCAGGCGTGGGCCAGGGCCAGGGCCAGGGCCAGGGAGGCTGGTTCGGAGGGGTCGCCACCCACCGTTCGCGGGCTTCGTTACTTCACTGCCCCCGGCCTTCGTCGTCCCGGGGGAAAATGTTTCTTGGGTTTGAAGAGCGCGTGGTGCTTGGGGGAGGGTTCCACGGCCATCCCCCCCCCGCGTGGGGAATGGATTGGTGCTGTGCCGCGGGTTCTTCCGTGCCCCCCAGCCAGGAACCTCAAGGGGAGCAGCACGAGAGGCATCATCCACGCTTCAAAGGCCCACACACTCATGCAACAAATTTACACCGCTGATGTACTGAAGGAACGCTTCCGCAACACGTCCGCACATGAGTACTGAGAACGAAGCACAAACGAATCAGTGTCCTCCTGCTGGAAAAATCCCCCGAGAGTTTTACACTCTGTGTGCGTGAAGAACGAGAACCCCTTTCTTCAAGTGCTGAATCCTGCTGTTGCCATTGCGAGACCTACTCCCGGAAGTGTTCTTATGAAGCTTTGCTGAACTCCCTGATAATCCATTCTTCTTCGGTTGCCAATTGTAGCCATTTGCACGTCGGGGTTGTATACAGCACACTGGAAACAGCCCCAGCGTCTACGTCACTTAGCGCCTCCCCATGATGTATTCAAGCATTAGTGACTATTCCGCGTTTGTGCAGTATTTTGTCGCAGGTTGTTGCTGTGTATCAAGTTCATACCACACCATGACTATCAGCGCGTGGACCCTCGAGCTTGCAAAGACGCAACTGCGGGGTGTCATTTTTACTACCGACCACCACCCCACAGTACGTAAATGTGCTCCTAGGCACGGTGTCGGCGGAGAATATCCCGGTGGTGGCTGCAGCTTTGCCGAAGCTACTCGAAGCGTGACCCATTCCGCACGCCGGTCTGGCACCGTTTCTCGCAGCGGGTAGTCCAGGTGCCCGGTGAGAAAATGCCGGCTGAGTTCCGGCGCGCGCTCGAGAAATTTCCCGGTGGGAATGCTCCAGATCTTGCCACTGAGCCTGGTCCAGCTGTCACCAAGCTTTGCATCGAGCCGGAGTTAGCACAATTCCACAAGCCCGGCCACTCTGCTCTTGGGGCTCCCGTCTCTGCGGGCTTGTGCGTACGGCCAAACCCTAACGTGAATGACCTCAAAATGCACCGAAAATGGCTACCTGCCGACTGCCGATTCCCCCCTCCTTTGCCCCTGATTCCCGCGAAGAAGAGTTGATGCTAGCATCAAACATACACGAGAGGCAAGTAGCGCCTGAACACGCAAACTAAGATTCCCCCCCCCGAGAAATGGAACAAAAACAATCCACCCATTTGTTTCGACGCAGAAGCCAAGCACTTCATGCGCCCCGTTAATTGCCGGACGGTCGCCGTGTGCCGCAGAAAAAATTAGGGTACACGGTCACGGTGACGGTGGCGTCCAGCCTGTGCTTCCCTTGCGTTTCTTCAAACACCGTTAACCACACAATAACGATCGCGCACGCGTCCATAAAGCACACGTTCGATTCACTACACACGACCGCCATGTCTTTCGGCTAGCTTCCGCTGCGGGTTCTGTTTGTTTTTCCTGCTTTCCACCCTTCCTCCACGGCTTGTACCGCAATGCAGAGCCTACCGCTTAGATGATGCCCAAATTGAGTCCCAACTGGCGTGGAGGTATCGCAAATCAAAATTTACTGCTAACCCCACAAGGGAGCAGCTGCCGTCTTCCCATCATTGGATAAGTAAAGCGACAACAAGAGTAGTGGTATTTCATTGTTGCGGCCTCCCACCTATTCTACACCTCTCGTGTCACTGCACAAAGTCAGACTAGAGTCAAACTCAACAGGGTCTTCTTTCCCCGCTGACAGTTTCAAACGTTCAACTTGACCCAGCGCGACACTAGGTCGCGGACAGAGGGTACTGTCCGGGCGTGTGAGTTTTGCGATTTCATCGAAGGAATTCCACGAGTTGAGGTATAACGATCGCCCACCCGGATCCCTCTGTGCCGACTGGGCGGGGGAGAACCCAATGGGTGAGTCGTAGAGAGACATGCTCATGATCGAGAACAGCCCCCCCCCCCCCCCCCCGGACGAAACTAAGATTTCCCCTCCTCAAGGCCCCAACTGCATGACCGGCATGCTCAAAAAGAACAACAATCCGGGGCTGCTGTACGACTCACGATCGAAGTCCTTTCAGCCCTCACAGCTTGTTCGATGGTGTCAAATCATTTTGTAGTCGCGTGCTGTTGGCAGAAGTTTGTCTTCCGGCGGTCTAAAGCGTAACCAGGAGATAATAGTAGGAACCGACCACATGGCTCAAACCCTCAACTCCTCAGTGCTTTACACCCGCTGGTCCATTCGGACTCGTATAGGCCTAGCCTCAATGGTCGTCTGGAGACTCTAAAACAACGAACCACAATAAACGTGGGTGGCTACGAGAGTTAGAGTGAGAGCCATACTGAGAACCACAGTTTGTCGCTTCCTGGCGGTGTGCAGTGCTGATGCTGCCTGCCCAGTGTGTCGTGGGAGACAGGAAGCACGGAGTTCACTGCGAAGGCTCCCTGCGAGCCACCCTGGATATGTTAGTTTTGGTTTCTTACAAGCGAACACACTCTTGCGGGGACGAATGAAAACTTGATCACACAGACACAGACAGAAAGGAACCGAAAGTCTCGCCACAATGAGCAACCTATACACGAAGATGAAGGGAGGGGTCGGTTCGGTCGGCTCTTCCAAAACTGCGTCCGACGCCAAAAGCGCGCTGAGCGACTTGGTAGTCTACGCTGCCACCATCATCATCGCCCTTGCCTACAACTCGCTCGCACTGTCCATCTTCGCCCGCATCTCCGATGTATGCCCTCGAAAGCAGCTAATTATCAATTTCAAGTAGAGCATCGATCAGGCAAATGATCTTTGCACCGCCACATTCCCATTCAAACCGGGTCGACTCGATCGATATTGGTCAGCCCCGGAGTTTCAAGCGAACTTTCACTCTAAAACAGGCTGCGACGGACGATGTCGACTTAGTTTACCTCTACATATACGCAGCAGTGACAATAGGTTTGCACCCGCCCCATGCGGCTCCCCGCTTTCACATTAGAACAACCTCTTTGCGGGGTATCCCGCGGAGCACAATAACATGCCAGCAGGAGTGCCTGCTGACTGGCCTTGCTGCCGCTTTCAGCTCTACTTTGCAGTGTGGCCTGCCGCTTTCTATCACGGTACTGCAAACTATCGCCGCAAATAAAAATCTTTGCATTCTTGAGCTGGTCCGTCCCTATCTCTTGAAACTGCATCGAAGTGCCTGCCGCTGTTTATCACAGTGAATCACGGTCCACCACGGTCTATCAGGTCCATCCCTAGTCCCTAGAGCTGCATCGAATTGCCCGGTGCTGTATCCTTCGGTCTATCACGGTCTATCAAGAGGGGATGGATCGGCTCATATTCTAGCCCCAAACTATAACCGTCGCCCAGTGCCTAGCGGGCCATCGCTACAGATAGATTCTGCATTCCAACTCCATCACGGTGCACCGCCGGGTTGCGACACGGTCTATCAGGTCCTTCCCTATCTCCTGGAGCTGCATAGAGTTGCCTAGTGCTTACCGCAGTAGGAAAGTTAACTCATCCTCGAGGATATCAGTCCGAGAAAGTGCCATTTTCTGTTTGTACGTGCCGGGGGAGGATTAGCCCGTTAGTGATTGATAGTGAGTCAATATGATCGTTGGGCTAATCTTCTCCCAAACACGCTGCCAGCGTTCTCTTTCGTGTTTACAAAGCTTTGTTACGAAATAGCTATTTATTCACTGTGATTAATAGAGGAAAAAGGCACTCGAGTTTTTTATTTTTTGGCCACGAGTGCCGGGAGTCATACATACGTGAACGTGCAAATATCACCATTGGCGTTCCGTCTGCACCGATGGCAGCGCCAAAGATGGCAGCAAAGGCAGCACCAAAGCGTTCTAACAAGTAGCTCTCAGAGGACCACCTCGCACCGCTCTTTCTCCTTCTGTTTCGTCATCAGCACAGCATTCCTCGTGTGTTCCGACTCACTTTCGGTTGTGCATCAGTCATTTACTTGGTTGGCGACCATTTTTATTCACTTTTGTGTCATTTATGTGCATCACACATCCTCATTTTTTTGCACTGTCCCATATTTTTGGAGCCGTGACATAATGAGCGTTTGCGTGACATAATGAGCGTTGGCGTGACATAATGGAGTGAAGAAATTTTGTGACCCTGCAAAAAAAGTAGTTTAGCAGTACTAACAATCTTGCTGCTCTCAGCATTCCTCCGAAACTCAAAATGGAACAGGGTACAGGCAACTGGGAAACGATCACTCCCCGCACGCGCAAACTAAGCGAAGCGCCTGTCTTTTTCTTTCGCACCTACCCCTCTCTCCCTCCACACAACACAGTGCTGGCGATGATAATCTGCTTCGTGACGGGCGAGTCGGTCAATTTTGGAGAAGATATCGCGTGAAAAAGAGAGAACCGCTGGCGGCTGAACCCGCAGCGTGCTTCCTCTTCTGCGGCGGCTTCTTCTTTTTTTTTTTTTTTTTTTGCATAAGCATCTGCTTTGTGGGAAATACTTGAGGAGGCTGCCAGTGGCGAAATTTCATAGGAGGTACAGCTGTGCTGTAGCCCACACGAAACACAGGTAAATCTGGGCCGGAAGGAGCGTTAGCGCAACAAAAAAGACCCTCCCCCTCCAGCGAAATAAGCACAAGGCAGCCCCTCGAGTATTTTGTCGTTTTTTTTTTGTGTTTTGCCACCAGAGAAGGCTTCACCCGTCAGGGAAGAGCGCCGTGTGTTTGTGCGTTGCCAGAGCAGATTCGATAGCAGGGGTGCGGTCGGATGCGTAGCTTCGAAGGAGGTCATTGCCCTTTTCCAGTACATTGTCGGGTTGAAGGAAAGACGATCGCCTGCTGCCAGTGCAAGATCTGAGGATTAAAGGAGACCATTGCCTTTTTCCAGTGCAAGAGCGATGTGTGTGTGTGCGTTGCCAGAACAGATTCGATAGCAGGGATGCGGTCGAATGCGTAGCTTCGAAGGAGATCATTGCCCTTTCTAGCACGGTTGTCGGGTTGAAGGAAAGACGATCGCCTGCTGCCAGTGCAAGATCTGAGGATTCAAGGAGACCATTGCCTTTTTTCCAGTGCAAGAGGCCGCCGTGTGTATGAGTGGGCCCCGTCAGACACGTAGCTAAAGGAGACCATTGCCTTTTCATTGGACACATCGTCAGGGAGACGCTGCTTCGGAAGGAGACTTGACAAGATCGGAGGGGTTCTCCGGGCAAAGCAGCGAAGCAAGCAAGCCCCGCCCTGACGGCTTCTGCCATCGCTCGACAGACCGACAAGGTTGTACTCTTACACCCTTCTCGCGCGGGGGGGGAACAAAACACGCACCAGTTCAAATGTCAACCAGAACATCGGTAGGACAAAAATCAAGTCTCTTTTTTATCACGAGTGCGCTTGGCCAACTCCCTCGGTAGCCACCTGACAACCCAGACGTTGTTGTCCCTGTCTGCAGCAACTCTGGGCTCCGACGCGGATGATTTCCAGCTGGTGTGCCTGTGGCTTAAAAGACGGAACAAATTACAGACTCGGTGTTGCGCAGATACCCATCCCAAGCACGTTTTGCATTCATCCCCCTCCCAAACTAAGATTCCCCCCCTGTGTCATCGGGAAAACGTGCAGTTGCGACCATCCTTATCCGACTCCGGATGGTTTTTGCAGTGTAGCTCGTCTCTAAATCACATTCTTTTTTATATACTAAGACCCCTCACCAAGGCCCCCGCCAGAAAGAAGATCCATCCGAGATTTTGGATGCTGATTGGCAATCAGGGCGACCTCGGGAACCATACCTCTCTGCTGGCGGAGTTGAAGGTTGGAATACGTTCCTCATCACAAGGGCCAGCCTCCGAAAGTTGCTCAACATCGGTACTGGATAATGGCCGAAACCACCAGTGACCAACAACAAAAGTACAAACCTAGTCTAACCAGTCCGTTCCCATGTTGCCCGGAGATTTTTAAAACCCCGGAGTTTCAAGCGATCTCACACTCTGAAAAGAACAAACCAACACACAGTCTTCGCCATGATTGTCTGCTTCCTCACCGGAGAGTCGCTGTCTTTTGGAGAGGATATCGCATGACGCGGATGGGTCCTCGGCATGGAAAGGTTTCCCCTCGAACCTTAAGCGCACATGTGGAACACGTATTTTCTCTGAGACCGAAACCGGAGCGTAAGCCCTGCTCGGCATCCTCGCGGAGATTTTTCTCTGTCGAGAACGCGGTTTGCCACCAATACAAGAGAACAGCGGTTCAACAGCGTTCAACAGCGTCAACGGCAATTCCACGACTTCTTGTCGTCCAGTTTCATCCAACCGGTTGTCAACGAAAGGCTTTTGCAAAAGGACAGGGACGCAGTCACCAGGACTGGCGCCTACTACCGGCAAGCCTCGGTCCAGGGGCGAGCAATTGCGACGATCGATCCTCACCGTCTTAGAGAGAACTAGCCGGTGGCTTTGCAAGAGCTCGTGCTGCTGGCAGTGTGCGCAGCTTGAGGCGGGACATCACACACGGTACGGCGGAAGGACTTCTCTTTTTGAGAACACATCTATGACCCGCAAAGCCGTTCGAAAGAACGGTTGAATGGCCGCATTCACTCGCGTTGCCGTTGCCGTGTGCAAAGTGGATTGGGGGAGGGAGGATCTGATGCTCGAAGAATTTCGACGGCGTTCCCTCGGACAATGGTGGCAATTAATTTTGTCATCTGGCGAGCGTCTTTCTCACTCGTCACCAAGCCGGACGCAGTGGCAGCAGGGGGGGCCGCAGATTGCGTTTCCCAGCCTGTTTGTTGCCTTCCGATTCGCTGGTTGATTCCGTTTTCTACACGGGACGTGTGTCGGGAGCTACGGACTGCGGAGAGCTGCGGAAATAGAGGGTGCCTGTTGTCAAGCTGTACCCTATTTTCGCCAACTCAACAGTGTCCGTACGTGTCGATCGCTGGGCAGTTTCTGTTGCAAAAGCCGAGAAGGCTCACACCCCAGCAGCCCCATGGCTGAGAGGCACTGTTCTGCCTGAATACTTAAACGAAGACTCCCCCCCCGAAGACGTATGGGAGTTTTTTAACTGATTGCTTCAGACACGGTTGTAGGCACGGTTGGTCCTGGCTGTGACGAGCTACGAACAGCCGCCTGACAAACCAGACTCACACCGCTGTCCTGTCTGCAGACACTCAGGTTCCGCGCTGATGATGGTCCGCCTTATGTGTCCGTGGCTTAAAGGACCGAAACACGGCGCAGACGGGACCAGCACACTACCATACCCATTCCAAGCACGTTCTTGCAACCCCCGAAGACGTATGGGGAGCTCTACGCACCACAGGTCGCGTTGCTTTTGGATGTCGCCAGAAGATTTACCCCCGACTCACGCACACACACACACACACAAGCGTGGTCGTACTTTCGTGAAGGGAGGCACCACGTTAATACGGGTCCGCAACACGCATACACACACAATGCTTGCCGTTCTTGTTTTCTTTTTTCTTTTTGTTGCCCGTCCTGTATTTTTCCTTCACCAAACCTCTCCCCCCTTCCAAGCCAAACAACCGCACCCAAGGGCTGGATGATACAAGAAACCAAGGAGCTTGTCGCCCCGCCAGCCCGCGAAAAAGCCCTTTTTGCTAAAAGACGCCCCGGAGACGTTTAAAAAAACCCCGGTGTCTTTTGCCGAGATCTTTCCAACCAGGGGGGGCAGCTTGGGCCCGGATCTCCCGAAAATATTCCTGTTCACTCCAGAAGCCACCGGGCAACTGGAGAATCTGAACACCGGCCATTTTATTGAATTCAAGAAAGGTACATTTCTGGAGTTGGGGCTTGCACTGATACCGAAGTAGCGGACGGTCAGTTTTCACTGTCCAAGGGTGATGAAAATGATGACAAAAAAAAAAAAACGGTTCTGCTTGTTCGTCGCGAGTACAGGGTGACCTCTCTGGAGGGTCTTCTGTATTATTGATTCGGGTTCTCTTTTGCAACCGTTTGCTTCAGGACCAACGTACTTGAGCCAGCCTACCTCTTTTTCCTGGAACTGCATTGGATTCCCTGCTGCTAGTGATGTTACTTTGAACAAACTCACGCTAAGCTGAAACTGCTGCAGTTGATTGCCGGATGGATGCGGGCAACTGCACCTTTGTACCACCGACACCTTCTGGGTGCTTCCAGGTTACGCGCAATCGGGGGTTTGAAGCATGATGATTAATATCAAAAGCCCGCACCAACTGGTCTTTGTAAGGGCTGCCTTGATGTTACTTTGATCCAACTCACACTAACTGCTGTCTATCACAGTGGGGTGGACCGGCTCGGTACTGTTAACAAAGAAACCCAGTTGAGGTTTCCGCTCGCGGAGAGACGAGATGGGGGTTCAGTTTCTTTGTGCACAACTAACTTGCCCCCTCCCAAAAACGTTCTCTCTACAAATGCGCCTCTAAAAGGGAGGCTCCGGGGAGGCCTGTGCGAGAATTCGACAGCTGTTTCTCGTCGTTTGTGGTACCCCTCAGTCTCAGGTAGGTAATCTTCAAAGAAATATTATTGGGCTATGGTTCACGTTGCGGAAACCCTGCCCGAAGGCAGTGCTTGAGCTAAGCCTACTTGTGACAGCAAACTCAAGAGGTTTAGTCACGCCTACTTCGAAAGATAAAGAGATGCTGCTTCCCCATCCCCTCCTGTTTTGAGTGTGAATGCGCGGCGAGTGTATGTTTCTTTTAGACATCGAAGGATGCCATCGTCCGCATGTCGACATTCTGACTTCCTCCCCCCGTATCGTACGCCCGGTTTGTTGTTCAGCGTGAAAAGATAAGGGTAAAAGGCATGTGGCCGCTTCCTCAGGTCCGGCACGTGTCTGTCGCGTGCTACGTAGCAAGGAGTTAGCCAACATGGCTCGTCGAGGACAGACGGGAGTCTCACCCTCTGCGGACCGGACACTTCCAGCCAGACTTCCCCCGACGCCAGTTACATTCCGGACATCCGTAGAACACTGGTTCAGGCTTGGGCTCTGTCCTGTTCACTCGCCGTCCCCAGGAGCATCGACGTTGCTTTCTTTTTGACCGGATTTTTGGGTTGCCGCGTCCTATACATTGTAGCCGAGCAGGGAAAAAGGCGCGTGCATTTTGGAGAACAACCCGCCTCGCACGGGTCCTGAAGTGGTGGATGCACAAGCGATCCACACCCCGCGTGCTGGTATCACAAGCCAGGCCGTGCATTGATGAAAGAAGCCAGGCCGTGCATTGATGAAAAAAAGATCGTCACTTGCACAACCGCGGCTGACACAAACGATTGATGGGAATAGAGAGTTACTTTTTGGTTGTACGCAGTGCCTGATCCTACTTTGCAAGCGCCAAGATGAAGAGATTTTGCTTCCCGGTTTCTGGGGTGAGCATTTCTGGAGCTGGAGCTTGCACAGACACGAATCAACGGGCAATCAGAATTAGCTGATTAATGATGGTGAAAATCAAGGTAGCTATTCTTAGTTCTTCGCAGGTAGACGGTGGATTACTTTCTAATGACGTTCGTTTTTACGTAAAGCTGTTCAGGACGCAAGTGAAAACGCCACGGCGAGCTCTACTCATTCCCTCAAACATTTCATGCTTGGTAAAAGTCGTCGGCGCGAACCTTGTAAAGCGTGAACGACTGCGGATGCGTCTCTCCGGCGTACTCGCAAAGACCAACACTAGTGTACTGAGCCCGTCCACCCTTATTTCCTGGAACTGCATCGAAATGCTGCTGGTTATCACAGTCTATCAGAAGGGGGCGGACCGGCTCATATACACTGTTGCCAACCCAAGGTGCCTCACCCAAGCATGTCTTTGCGCACCCCCCCCCCGCCCGGATTTTACCTGTGCTCTCGTAGCATGGGTGGGCCTGGCTGAGAGGAGCTGCGAACAGCTGCTTGATAGGCCAGACTCACACCGCTGTCCTGCAGGCATTGCAATGACGGTGCAAATAAGACAAGGGCGGTGTTGAACTCATCGCTTCCAAGCACGTTCTTGCAATCGCCTGGTTCAAAGGGTCGAAACAGGGAGCAGACATGCAGCGTTCAGCGCGCACACTAGGGTCCAGCGGAGCCTAGTCCAAGCACATCATACAATACCCCCTCAATATAACTATGGTTTTTTCTTCTCGTCTTCCGTTTCGTGCAGGAGGAGTTGCATGAAGAAGCCATCGGATTGTACTGCAAAACTCGAAACTCATTTCCTTCGTCTCTGAGAGTTTCCCCTTGCTGCGTGGCAGGGCAAAATCTAGAGCCCTCGAGAGAAGAAGGCTGAAAGCCTTCATCACCATGGCAGTAGGAGCCAGCGGAACTGAGTGGCGATACCGCATAAGGGTCGCCCCCTATCGTGGCTATGCGGTTGAGTGCTATCAGGGCTGTTATAGTCAGCTTCCGGTTGGCCTCGCATCTAGGTGCGAGCAAGCGTTTATTCTCATGCTCATGCTCTACGCGAGACTTGTCAGATACAGCGATCTTCACTACCCGTCTTGAAACACGGACCAACGAGTCTAGCACGTGTGCGCGAGGCATAGGATGTTAACCCGCAAGCCGCAGATCTGAGGCCAAGTGCACTTGTTGAGACCCGAAAGATGATGAATTATGCCTGGGCAGGACGAAGCCGGGGGAAACCCTGTGACGGTCTGTTGCGGTGTCGACGTGCATATCGCTCGTCAAAGCTGGGTATAGGGGCGAAAGACCCAGCGAATCGGCTGAGCTTTTCCTTCGGGTATCTGCGTTAGTGTGTAGCAGATGTGCCGCCGCAGCCAAACCGTCAAAGCCCCACCTGACTGATGTCGCCAATCGAGGATTCGCGAGCCGAAGCCCGTTTGCCGCTGGATATTGTGCGCCTCTCGTGTCACTGCTCACACATTGCACCCCGGCAAAAGCCCAGTCTTCCCATCATTGGATAAGTAAAGCGACCATACGAGATTGGTATTTGGCTGCTGCGGCCTCTCACCTATTCTGCACCTCTCGTACCACTGCTCACATTGTGCACCCCCGGCGAGAGGCCAGGTTGCAAGGTTCGGAGTACCACGCAGTCTGGTGAACCGGTAACAACGTGACAATAGCCTGCCCCTGCGCATTGTTCCCACTCAGCACGAAGCACCGGAGAACCACTGGGCAAGGCAGCCTGTAATAATAGGTAAGGGGGAAGAAAGGTCTGGGGGCAAAGGACCGCTTTGGCAGCTGGGAGGCCCCGTTTGGGGGGCCCTTCCGTAGCTGCGCGTACTCGATAGCCGCTCTGTGCGTGCCCCGCAGTGAAATGGCTAATGCGGTATGCGACAATTCTTCCGGCTTCGTGGCCGTTTTGCCTCCTCCATCGCGCGCTTTCTGGGACGGTCACGCGTGAAATGAAGTCAAAGACTGGCAAATGGTAAGAGACTGCCATTCCTCTGACGCTTGACTTCCATCCGTTCTATCCGACGAGATAGATTCTACACGGTGGAGTCCTACCTCCGAAGCTATTCGCATACTTTCAAGAAAGCAACGATTTGGACGCGCACTTAAACACGCGTTAACTGTAGCACACCCGCTTTTCGGGTGTTCCCTTTGTAAGGCTGGAACGGATGGTACGGTACCCAGCTACGCTAGTCGTATTGCTTGTAATGACGAGACACACGGGAACTGGGAGTGCGCTCTAAGTCGAATAGTCGGCAAAAGGCAACAAAGACACGCACCGCGCACAAGCACACGTACTGCAGCTACCGCAGATACGATACGTACACTACCTCAAAGGAACCTTTACGACACTGGTCGCCTGGAGGCTTCAAAACCCCGGATCTCCAAGCGAACTTACACTCTAAAAGGTGCTGGTCACACGCTGAGCATTTGAACCAAGACTTTCCCCCCCGGCACAGTTTCAACAAGAGCAGCTTCGGAACTTCTTGGCGGAGTCGCTCCGGCAGCAGCAGGAGCAGATACAAGCCGCAAGCAGACGCAGTGTCCAACCGAAAGCCGAGGCAACGTTATCAGGCGAGGAGCTGCGTATCTTGACGGCGGTGCACGGGCAGACCCATCAACGGGATGAGAAGCTGGCGACTCGCCCCGAAGGCCCTGACGCAGGTGCTTTTTATTCTCCTTTCTTGCGCAGACTATGCGTTGTTGACAACATAATTAGTAGTTGGCAGCGTACTACATGAAACTTACCGAAGCAGGTGACTGGGGAGGCCCCAAGCTCCCACAACTGCGGATCAGAGTAGTGTGAACTTGAAATGCAGGTACCACAAGGGGTAGGCTTTGTCATAGGCTAGTGTTACTTGATAACGTCGTCCGAAGACGATCTCAATGTGGACGAAGACAATGATGACAGGCTGCTGATATCCAGCTCCATTTTTTGAATGCTGCGCTTTCGCGCCGCGAGCTTTTCTTGGGTTTCCCCGCCGGCAGTTCTGCCGAGGCAGTTGCTCGGGGGGACAATCTTGATGTGGACGAAGACGATGATGAACATGATGTGGTGGTGAGGCTGGTGTTATCCAGCTCCATTCTCGAAATGTTGCGCTTTCGCGCCGCGGGCTTTTTCTTGGGTTTTCCCGCCGGCAGTTCTGCCGGGGCAGTCGCTCGGGGGGACAATCTTGATGTGGACGAAGACAATGATGAAGATGATGTGGTGGTGAGGCTGGTGTTATCCAGCTCCATTCTCGAAATGTTGCGCTTTCGCGCCGCGTGCTTTTTCCTGGGTTTCGCCGCCGGGTCAGTCGGCGGTGTCGGGAGTCGGGTTCGTTTCTGCCCCTTCCTTGGCGGTGTCGCTCGGGTCGGTCGGAGCGTGCTTCTTCGCCATCTTGGCCGCCTTCGGGGACGCTTGACGCGCCCTCTTCATTCGTGGTGGTGTCGTCGGCTTCTGTCGACCCTTCTTCCGCGGCGTTGGCTTCGGGGGCGCTGGCACGTGGTCCCCCCTTTTTGCAGCAGGCTGCCGGCCGCCGTTCCGCTAGTCGTCAATCAGGTCCAGATTGCCAGGTATTAGAAAGACGCTCACAATTGTTATACCCAGAAACCTGACGTGGGTCTAGGAGTTTACCAGACCCTCGACTGCTGGAATATCATCACATAACCGGTTCCAATTGCAGGTTACGCAGTCGTGAAGCTTCAGTCCCGTGCGGATGCGTGGGAGAGCATCCAGCTGGGTTTCCTCCCTGTTGCGGACGAGTTGGAGGAGCTGACCCATGAGAAGGACAAAATCATGATCATCCTGTCGATTGAAGAACCAACCGGACCGTGCATCGTCGGCTACGGGGTCCTTCGCCCTCCGGTGTGTCCTCTCACCCCACCCTTTTTGCATCTCTTTTCTACCGGTATACAGCTTCTTCTTACCTAACTCCAGCTTCTGCTGGCTGGACACCACGCTCGTGTGCGGTTCAACGCCCTCTCGAGGAGGTGAAGGTTTCCTCTTCGTGTGTCACGGCAAGTTTTGGCAGCCGCTGCTTAACAACCCCCGCTATCTCTACATGCACTCGATCTTGACGACGCAACGGTGCACGTGACAATGTCATAAAGTAAGCTGACCTACGAGAACGTGCATGTTAATCCATGTGGTTCATCTACTCGAAAAGGGCAGTGCTTAACAAAAAATATTATCAACAGTGCTCGCCTGCCTTCATTACACTTTACAGGACTCAATGCTTAACAAAAATTCGACGCGGGCGGCTTTCAATTTACTTTCAAGCGGCACCTCAACCAATGTGTTGTCGACAACGAACCAGGGGATTAGTTTACGTTGCAGATTTAGACCAACGGTCTAAATCTGCAAACCGGGGTAGACCGGGGAAATACTCGAGGGACTGCCTTGTACTCATTTCGAAGGAGGCTAGAGGGGGAGAAAACAATACAACTACAAAGTGGGTCTTTTTTGTTGAACGCTTACGCCCGCCACTAAACCCAGATTTACCTGTGTTTCGTGTGGGCTCTACAGCACATTTACCTCCCTTGATCTATCGCAACTGGCAGTCTCCTCAAGCATTTCCTACAAAGCGGGTGCTTATACAAAAAGAAATAAGAAAATCGTCGGAAAAATGCAAAACACAGCGTTGCAGGAAAGATAGGTGGGGGGGGTGGTATTTACACGGTGCGCGCGAAGGCGCCCGGGGCGCTGGTGGGCAGACCCATGTGATACAAGCCGCGGTTACTTTTGGACAAAGTTGCGGAGGTGTGTCAGCTCCGAGCCACCGAAACGAAAGCGCTGACTACACCGCCTCAGAACCACCCCCCCGCAAACGGTCAATATCTGCAATACCCTGCAACGAACAAAAAGAATAATAAGCATTTATTCGGCAAGATAGTTTCCGTTTATTTTGCCGAGGTGTCGGTTTTAGTCCCGAGGGAGGCCCGAGGGGGGGTTTGCAACCCCGAGCCACGAGCGGAGCGAGTGGCGAGGGGTTGCAAACCCCCCCGAGGGCCTCCCGAGGGACTAAAACCGACACCGAGGCAAAATTGGCGGAAATTGTTGCCGAATAAATGATTTTATTGGGAAAACTAAATTCCCGAGGGTGGAAACAAAGCATCGTTGCTTGGACGGCGTGAAATTTTGATAAGTCGCGGGGAGTTGATGTGGTGTTAGTTTGCAACGCGAGTGCTCGGCCGCTTGCACATGCACAGCAGGCGATCAGCAGATGAACTCAGACAGCTGGAATCCAGTGTGCTCAGGCAGACCCACAGATGTTCTTGCAACGAGACTCAAGCACACTGAATTGGTACAAGTTTTCTACGCACTTGGACCTGGAATTCAGCATGGGTGAGTTCGCTGGCGGTGAACTTCATCTGACACTTACTGGGCTGGAGCGTTCACGGGAGGGGTTTTCTTCACAGGCCTTTGAGCACCGAGGATGAGACACCAATGAATTCGGCTCAAAACGAGCTCAAAACACGCGATTTCACTCACCACAGGGAGAAAAAAAAATTTGCGAGGGGTCTCCCCTACAGATTTCTCTGTATAACCCCCACGCAAAAATAAACGTTTATTTTTTTCGCGATACAAAAAAATTTCGTTTATTTTTTTCACCTGAAAATGGCTGGCGGCACAAAATAAATGCTGCCACACGAAATAAATTCCAAAAATAAACTCGTTTATTTTTCCGGCCTGCGTAAACACAATGGAATCCTGCCAAAAATAAACGAAATTTATCGTCACGCTCCGCAAGCCATTTCCACCAGAGGGAATTTATTTTTCCCAATAAAAATAACTATACAATACACAACCCGTAACCATATAGCCCTTTCTTGCTCTAAGAGAACCCATTCATGAACGGTCACACGGAGACCCCGGAATTTCAAGCGAACTTTAACTCTAAAACTACGCGCTTCTTCTTCTCTCTCGCGAATTATGATGAGCAACGAACCTGCTGCACCCTAAACCAAAGGTGCTCGACAACGATGCGGCGCGGAAGCAAATCGAGCAAAGGGCCAGGGCGGGTTCGATACCCGCGCCGGACGATTCGGACGTGATGCCGAAGTGTTGCAACCAAGTGGCGCTGCCGAAGGCTTCGCTGTGGCCGCGGGTCGCCCGGGTGGGCTTCGTGAAGATGGGGACGGTGCCCATGGAGGGCAGCGTCACCGAGGTGCTGCCGGTGGACAGGGGCTCCAACTTGTGCGACATGGTCGACGAGTCTGCGCAAGCGGTGTTGAAGGAGGCAGCGGCCCGCCGCACGATCCGCACGCGGGTCTCGAAGACCGGAATCGACGTGGCAGGGCTATCGAGGGAGAGCTACATCTTGGTAGTCCTCAACAAGCGTCGGGAGCAGCTCGCGCAGGCAGCGGAACTGCGGGCGTCGGAGGTGCAGCCGCACGTAGCGCCGGCCGAGGCGGCCGCCAGCAGACCTTCGCCCGTGAAGCGCAAGCTGAGTGACGCCGCCCCACAGCAGCAACCCGACGAGAAGGCCGCCGACGCGGGCTCCGAGGTGCTGGCTCAGCTCATGAACCTGAGCAGGCCGCCCCCTGAAAAGGCCATGAGGACCTTCGCCCCGGCGAAGCAGCAGCAGCAGCAGCAGCAGCAACAGACCTACCGGCCTTCTACCTTGCCGTACTCCTTCCACCAGCACCCGCAGCAGCAGCAGCAGCACCAACAATCAGTGGCCACCGAAAACCAGCTCCTGACGCAGCTCCTGTCGCTGCCTCCGGCCGGGCAACAGCAGCAGCAGCAGAGGCAGGCGCAGAATGGGAACGATCTCTTGTCGACGCTGCAGCGGCAGCTCCGGTAAAAGCTGGGGGGACCGCTCGGCAGAACCTTCGCCGAGTGCTGCTGGCCACGAGAAGGCCACCGACGCGGGCTCCGAGTGCTGGCGCAGCTCATGAACCTGAGTAGATCGCCCCCTGAAAAGGCCATCAGGACCCCGGCAGCAGGAGCAGCAACAGACCTACCGGCCTCCAAGCTCGCCAGAACCCGCAGCTACAGCAGCAACAATCAGCGGCACCGAAAACCAGAGTTCCTGACTCAGCTCTTTGTCTCTGCCTCCGGCCGGTCAACAGCAGCAGCAGCAGCAGTAGAGGCAGGCGCAGAATGAGAGCGATCTCTTGTCTCCACGCTGCGGCAGCACCGTAAAAGAAGCAGACGACGGCAGCTGCCGAAGTTTCTGTTCGTTCAACCTGAGAAAGTATCTACAACTATCATGTTATCATGCACTGCATCACGCGGTTGACAGTCACGAGGATGGATATCCAAACGGGCGCTACGGGGCCCTCGGGACCTGCTCAGGGTGCCATCTGGGACCACTGGAGTGCACCACGACGGTACACGCTCTGCAGACCAGATGCCACGATCGCGTGATTGGGGTGTTAATGCTGAACTCGCTGACCTTCCGATCGATGTTCGACCGTCCATGCAACAGTACGGTCGGGCGGCCAGTTTCTGAGCGGTCACAGGAGGTACGGCACCTCAGTCTGCGGATAGTCCTGACGTGCGGAAAAGGGATTCTGTCCTCCCTGCACCATTAACCTACGATTTCCCTCCTTTCCTAGAAGACTTAAGGCTTGTCCAACGTGCACGAGAGGCAGCGTCTATACATTAAGCAAGATTTCCCCACCCAGTTGTGAGATGAACTGAAACCTGCCGAAGCTAGCTGGCGAAGAGGCAGTTCTGCTGTTGTTACAGCCGCTGGCGACTTCCCAAATAAAGAAACGCTGCGTGAAAGGAAACCCCTGGACACGGGAATGAATAGACTCTTTTTCGGAGCCCAAATTCCGCGTACATCTGCGCCAGTCGTGCAAGACGGGAGAGTACGTCGATACATTCCACAAACCACGGATCGTGTGCACGTCATTGCAAATGATGTGCACGTCGATGCTCGCGGGATCGAGTTCACGATCGTGTTGCCACTGCTCCGATGTATCTTGCACCGACAGTTCTCGCGGTGGACGCCGATTGTGGTTCATGAGGTGTTTCGGTGTACGAGCACGGTGAGGAGGCGATTTTACCAACGAGTTACTCCCCCCTGAACCCAAAATCTTTGATTTCTCGTTCGGGGAGTGCCGTGGGAAGCCAAAATGACTTCCCTCGATCCTGAAACGGCATCGTTTGAAACAGTGGACTACGACGGTATCTGATCATCTTGGATCCCCACGCTCACGTTCTTGGTTAATGAAGACATTCTTGTCGAATGCTTTCGCAGAAGTTCGTCTTCCTACGATTCAAGAATTTCACCTCTGACGTAGGAGTACGTACGACCCCGGCGGTCCCTATTGATCCCGCGCAACGAGGCCCTTTCCACGTCATCACCACCCAAGTTCAGTTTTCGTGCGTTGTGTAGCAGGAGAGCTCCATTGAAACAGCACGGCTTGGAACGGAAAGTCGGGGGAAGGAAAGATGGGGGGTCGGGGGATGTTGTTGTCGAGTAGTTGTGGTATCGCGCTAGCCTACGATTTAGATTGAGCTCTTTCTCGTTCTTTTTGCTGGCTGGCTGGAGCCGTAGGTCTTTACTCTCGGCATCCTCGTTGCTCTATCAAACGATGATGCGGAAGTTGCAGGCTTTCACTTGCGATGGGGTTAGCCCACTGAGAGTGCTGGAGAACGGCCCGTGCGGGTGCCGGGACATCGGGTGCCGCCGGCGCGCCGTGCTGCGTGACGAGCCGTCGACGCTGTTCCGCGAAGAGCTGCAGGCCTACTTCGAGTCGCCGAAGAAGCGATACTACACATACGCGATGCTGCCGCCGACGACGGATTCAGAAGCAGAGCGCTCCCTCTCCATCCAAGGCAACCGAAGGCATAGAGAAAGCAGGAAAACTCTAAGGCACCATTATGTCCAGAAAACCCATGGTAAAGCAAGAATATCGTCACCTAAAGACACGAGAAGATGTTGAAAATAAATATGGTTGTCGACAATAGAAAGCAAAAGAAGACCTACGCAGTTCTTTGCATTTTTCCGAACGCACCCCCAACCCAACGGGCTCAGTCTTACGAAACACAGGAAACTCTTGCCAAGCATGGATGGGGAGGCTCAGTGGGCATCTGTCGTGTACGCACCCGCGGATGAAGTGTGGGAGCAAGTGTCCCGGTTCACGGGTGTGGAAGGGTGGATGGGCGCGCGGGTGGAGATCTGCCTGCTGGAGAACGGCCCGTGCGGGTGCCGGGACATCGGGTGCCGCCGGCGCGTCGTGCTGCGCGACGAGCCGTCGACGCTGCTCCGCGAAGAGCTGCTGGCCTACTTCGAGTCGCCGAAGAAGCGGTACTATACCTACGCGATGCTGCCGCCGACGACGGATTCGGAAGCAGACCGCTCCCTCTTCCATCCAAGGCTACCGACCGACGTGCGGGTCACCTTATCTGTGTCCGAGCTCACCAGACAGCGCAAGTGTTTCGTTGAGTACTACAGCACGTTCTCCGGTGCCGATGCGGAGACTGTCTCGTTTGTGTCTGCACGGCTCGAAGCTTACTTCAAAGAGTCGCTCGCGGCTTTGACGGAAACCGTGTCGAGGCACGCAGTGGACACGTCGGTCCCGGACGCGGTGCAGACGCTGCTGCAAGTACCGCAGTTGCGGCCGTACGAGGCTGAGTTGAACGACCTCTGTGCCATGTGGCAGGCCGCCGTCAACAACGAGCACTCCGCTGCCTCTGTGACCGCGGCCCTGCGCGTCGAAGCGGAAGCGTCGAGAAAGATCATTGACTCGATGATCCAGCAGCAGGTGTGTGTAGTTTTATTATGGTTTTATGATTTTATGATCTGGACCCGCGGTTGTGTAGTGCGACGGCCGATTTCCGAAAGGCAACAGCTCTGGTCACTTGCACCACCGCGGCTGATAGAAACAAGTGACGATGATGATGATGGGAAGAGAGAGAATAACACGGAGATTGGTGATGGTGTAGTAGACGGCGAACAGTCACATGACGACCAGCAGCATCTGTTCGTCGAAACAGGCCGTTCTTATGAATTCGTGATAACCGTCCATCCATCTACAGGTAAGGATGGGTCCCAGGCAAGATGCGCCCGCCTTCGCGTCGACTGTCGACCTTCCGCCGACGCTTGTTTGCATGCAGAAAGCGCTCCTTCGCCACCAGCAGCTGGTAGGCGGAGAGAGCGCGGACGAATACGAGTATGCAATGTACAAACAGGGCTTGTACAAGAGCATCTTGCTTGACCAGACGTCCATCGACGATCTTGTTGCTGCGTGGCGAGCCGTCCAGCAGAAATGCGACAACCTCAACGAGTGCAACGCGGCACTGCAGGTACGCCTTGCTTCCCACAAGACAAGAGCAGGTTGGGGCCGCCGCCGGCTATTTCCGGGAATAGTTCCTCACCACAGTGCACCGGCGGCCATTCCAGGAATCGTGCATCTGTTTTGTCAAGAGCTGCGACTCAACTATTCAAGCAGAAACCGGCTGCAAATTGACAGCAACGCAAGAGTGACAGCGGAGTTAAAGCTACTGCACAAAAGCTCGGTTGTGCACTGTGCTGCGGCGACGATTCCCGGTATAAAATAATAGCCGCTGCTCCGTGGTGAGGTTCTCCTGACTCCCGCAATCGTCAGCAGCACAAACTCAAGAGGCCTAGTCAGCTTTTCCCAGCCAAATCTGCATATTTTCAACGTTGAGGCAACAGCCCTTTTGACGGCTAGAGAAAAAAGAGCGTGTTTTGTCTGGTTCTTCTCACGAAGGCGGGGGGTCGTTCCTGCCGAAAGAGTGCGCCCAGGCAACTATTCCCCGCTATTAGCACGTAAGAAAAAACTCCCCGCCTCACAAGTCAGTGCTGCCTAGCGAGTCGCAGGCACAATCAGGGCGGGGGCCCTGAGTTACCTGATAACTGATTGCTCAGACACGGTTGTGGGGGGCCTCCTCCCCGCGACGGATTCGCCTGTGTGCTCTGATAACACGGGTGGTCCTGGCTGTGACGAGCTACGAACAGCTGTCTGACAAACCAGACTCACACCGCTGTCCTGTCTGCAGACACTCAGGTTCCGCGCTGTTGATAGGTCCGCCTTATGTGCCCGTGGCTAAAAGGACCGAAACACGGCGCAGACGGGACCAATGCGGTGTTGAGCACATATTCATTCCAAGCACGCTCTTGCAATCCCCCCGCCTATCAGGTCGTATATTTGTTACATTAGTGTGTGGGTCTTTGAAGCGTGGATGATGCCTCTCGCGCTGCTCCCCTCGAGGTTCCTGGCTCATGCCAAAGCGCCGCCGCCCGGGTTAAGAGGTTGCGGCATCAATTTGTTGCATAAGTGTGATTGTCAGGCCTTCGACTACCCTGAGCAACGCACTTACAAGTCACACGGAGACTTCAAAACCCCGACCGCTCGATACAAAATTGTACACAGAGGGAGCTCGATGCGTCGCGAAGAGAATTCGGCGAAGAGAAGGCGGCCGCAGAAGAGAAAGCCCAGCGGGCGGAAGATCTGCACGCGAAGCGCCTGCAGGAGTGCGGGCCGGGGAAGGAGGCTGCGAAAGGGGGCGGCGCGGCCCAGGATGAAAGCAGGCGACCCGCAGACCCACCTGCTGCGCAGCAGCCTTTGCGCGGCGCCGCGAAAGCCGGCGACTACAAGGTCTACCCGCGCCGCGGGCAACTTGTCGAAAAGACGCAGATCGAGGAGTTGTTCAGGCGCCTCGACGACCGGAGCAGAGGCTACCTCACCCTGCCGCAGCTCACCGACTTCTACCTGTCGATCAACGTCTTTGAGACTCCGGAAACCGTGCAGAAAGTGCTCAAAAGGCATGCTCACAGACATTACCCCACCTCCCGAGTTCTACTCCCTTTCTCCTTTCCCCCGCTCGTCATTATTCTACAACAAAAACTTTCGCAAAAGACTTACTAAGATTTGCCCCACTTCTTCTCCACCAGTTTCGACATCAATTGCGCCTAGAAAGAGCAGCTGCAGTGCCCGAGGTTTCAAGCTAATAATCTACCTGTAGAACCTGCGTTCTCAGCCGTAATCCCTCCAACGAGCAAGTCTTTTGAGCACCAGAGAATCGCCGGCCTTGCAAGTTGCTAACAATTGGGTCCGGCCAGTCATTAGCACCTATTTGAAGCCTACAATGTGGCTGATTGATGAGCCTGACGTTGAACGAGTTCAAACAACCACCGAAACCTTCAGGTACCTTCGGGAAGACGAGACCATTGTGATGGACTCCTTTCATTCGCTGATGCTCAACCGTGCGCGGATGTAGAATATGTGCTCGTCCGACGATGCTCAACTCAAGGCGTAACCTACGTCTTTACACGCGCGTTCTCTTATTTTCATTTCTTCAACATTTACACTTGGTACTCGCTCGCCGTGGCTGAGAGACAGTAGAGACAGAGAAGTTGCTCCATGCTTTTTTGTCACGTTTCTTGCGAGCTTCCATCCTGCACATGCGCTTGGGCCTTCCACAAAAGTTGCGCCGAAAGGCTCTGTGCTCTGAACATAGCCTTTCGGCGTGGTGAAGAAGTAGGATTTAATCTAGGCAGTTCACCATACGTGATCACCAGGAAAACTCTGCTACACAGCAGCCATCTTTCACGTGGCTGGTGGTGCTGCAAAGTCGCAGGCCTAGGGGACAACGCTCGCGCCCGTGCACACTGTAGTACGAACGACCCCGGCAGTCCCTATTGATCCCGTGCAACGAGGCCTTAGACGAAACTCAAAAGAGAACCGCTAAGAACTTCGTTTTGATTATTCCTTCTCGGGTTTAAGAGACCCACAAAAGAGTCGAGAGATTCGATCCCTTGTTATTCCATGATGGGGAAGACCCAGAACGTGCCTGGATCATGCCCTGCTAGTGCGTACGGCCCGGGCTTCTCAAACCGTCAGTGCGGACAAACAAAGGAAGCGCCAGGTCGGACTTTTGACAGAACGAACCTTGCAAATGAATAGTTTTGTGTCCAGCTCTTAACGAAACAGATAGAGGAGAGGTGTTTTAACTCCCCCCCTTCTAAAGGGTGGGTCGTCCCCGACTCCCGCAAAATCTTGAGTAGCACAAACTCAACAGGTTTACTCAACCAGTGTTAGCACACTGCTTTCAAAAGAAGAAAGGTCGAAAAGCACCGGCACCAACAACGCGCGGAGCGCATTCGATGTGGGAGGCCAGGTTGCTGTTATGCTGTTGGCTGGTGCATGCAGCTGAGGCGGCGTTTGCGGCCGACGGATGCACGGCGGGCGGGGAGGCGCAGGAGGTGGTGGAGGCGCGGCTGGCGGCCGTGCGGTGCTGCCACGACGCGGGCTTCTGTTACAGCCACACCCGCGGCCGCTGCCACGCCGGCAGCGCCAGCTTCGAGCGGGCGCGCGAGTTCTGCGAGGGGCAAAGCTCGCGGCTCTGCACACTGGCAGAGCTGAACACGGGCTTCTGCTGCGGGACGGGATGCGGCTTTGACGACAGAAACGTCTGGATCGACAACTGCGCCACCCAGCCGTGCGTTCACGGCACGTGCACTCGCAGCGCGCTTTCGTACACCTGCACCTGCGACGAAGGGTACATCGGGGCAAACTGCGACGTTCCGCGAGCATTCGCAGCGGACGGCTGCGTGTTGCACACCGTCTACAACTACTGGGACGTCAGCACCGTGATGCAGTTCGCGCTCGCCCTGATCCGAGCCCAAGACTTTCCCGGGGACAACGACCAAGACATGGTCCTCGACTCCCCTCGCTTGTCGGAGCTGGCGGCGGTCCGGTGCTGCCGCCCGAACGCGCGCGGCAACAACTACATCAACGGCGAGTGCTACGCAAGCGTCAACTTCACCCACGCCGAGAGCCTCTGCGAAAGTGTGTCGAGCAGGCTGTGCGCGTGGCAGGAGCTGCGCTCCGGCATCGCGTGCTCGCAGGGCTGCTATTTCGACACCGCCGCCGTTTGGGTCGACAACTGCGCCACGCGCCCGTGCGTGTACGGCACCTGCAAAAGCACCGCCGAGTCGTACACGTGCACGTGCGACGAGGGGTACGTCGGTGAGAACTGCGGAGGCGAGGGATACGCTGTCGATGGCTGCACGATGAACGACCCCCATAACTGGCTGTACTCGTACTACGTGCATACCTACGGTTACGTGTCGTACGGCGCGGCCGACTTGGACGGGGATTCGGTTCCAGGATGGCCGCAGGCGACGTGGGAGGCGGCGGTGCGGTGCTGCGGCGACGGCAGCTTCTGCCGGAGCGAAATCGGGGGCAGGTGCTACGGCGCGGCAAGCATCCACGAGGCGCGGGGGCTGTGTGAGGGCGTCTCGGCGCGGCTGTGTACGTGGGCCGAGGTGCGAGGGGGGGAGTGCTGCTGGGGGGCCTGCGGCTTCGATTACGCGGCGGTCTGGATCGACAACTGCGCGGAGCGCCCGTGCGGCCACGGAACCTGCAAGCCCACCGCCGACTCCTACACCTGCGCGTGCGACGACGGGTATTCGGGGAGGACCTGCGGCGTCAAGCTCCCGGTTCCCGCGCTCGCCGTGCCAGACGAGTGCGCGCACGGCCCGCCGGCGCCCCGAACGGCGCCGGCGGCCGTGCGCTGCTGCCACGCCGACGGGCGCTGCACCTGCGAGGGCACCCGGAAGACTTTCGACGAAGCCCGCGCCGCTTGCGCGGCGCTGCCGGCGGCGCGGCTGTGCACCGCTGGCCAGCTGGAGGCCGGCGCCTGCTGCTCCGCCGGCTGCGGCGGCGGCTCAGACGCAGTGTGGCTCGACAACTGCGCCGAGGGCCGCTGTGCGCACGGCACCTGCACTCCGACAGCCCGATCCTACACGTGCGAGTGCTTCGACGGGTACGGCGGGGCGGACTGCGACACGCAACTCCCGCAGCAGACCGAAGCGCCCAACCCGACGCCGCTCCCGTCGCCCATTCCGGTCGACCTCCCTCCCCCGTCTCTCGCCGCATCGGGCGCGTGCGGAGAGCCCGTGGCCGCGGAGTTGACGCCGTTCGCGGCTGTGCGCTGCTGCAGCAGGGACGGCGGCTGGTGCGCCGGCGGCTGCTACGGACGCGGGGAGGAGAGCTTCCAGCAGGCGCGGAGCATTTGCGCCCAGCACGCGGCGCGGCTTTGCACGCTCGGCGAGCTGCGCTCGGCGTGCTGCCCGGCCGCCGCCGCCTGCGGCGGCGGCGGCGCGCCGGTTTGGTTCGACAACTGCGCGGCGGCGCCGTGCGCGCACGGGGTCTGCACGCCCGCGTCCGGATCGCATTACGACTGCGCGTGCGACGCCGGCTACTACGGCGAACACTGCGATTCAGCGGTGCCGGGGGCGCTCAGCCGCCCCGCGGCATCCCCGCTCCTCGCGGGCAGCCACGGGCAGGTCCCGCCGAGCAGCACCGCCGCCGACATGTTCGGCGCCCACAGCTTCGACGTCCTCAGCGAAGCCGTCGATCGGGTGAAGGCCAGCATGCGCGACAGAGCAGCCCGGCTGGCCGTTGACGCGATGGACGCCCTCGGTCTGAACGACGCCGCGGAGCAGATTGCGGGGGAAAACGGCTTTGCCGAGAACATCGAGGAAATGGCGCGGGCCGCAGTGACCGACATCTTTGGCTCGCTGCTGAACCGGACTGAACCGTTGAAGGTCGACCTTGACGACGTCATGGATGCCGCGATGGAGAAGGTCTCTAGCTTCATTGAGACGTGCCCTTCGTCCGTGCCGCAGCAGCAACGGTTAGCCGTCTTGCAAGGGTTTACGGAGACCATTCAGGACATTGTGACGGTATGCCATGCTCCAACACAAAAGTCACCTACTACGGCACCATACTGAGGAGGGCGACACTACTACAAGCAGTCGTTCTTTCATTGGAGATTTTGCGCACAGGTACAGGGGCAGCAAGTCACCAGCTTTGCATATCGCTCAACACACTGGGAAATTCACGCTGCTCCCCTGTCCGAGCGAGTCTTGAAACAGGACGTAAAGCTGTGGGTTCCAGTTCTTATGGGGAAACAGGATCCAGTGACCTGGGTCTGGTTCGTTGGGCCGTTTGGCCTGTGTTAAGGGAAATCCAGCGTCAAGGCCATTTTCACAGCTCTACCCGTCCCGGCCCATAGGATCCCTCCCCACCCACCCTTCGGAGAGGAGTCACAGGACCCAAAAGCAGCGTGTCGGAAACTCAAGTGAAAGTGCCAACAGTGGGATATACTTCGATTCAGCCGTTACCCACTTGAAGCCCTGAACTTGAACACACGCACACACAGGAAGTGCCCGTGAGCGCAGGTTTAAGTTTAAGTTTTCCAGTGATCTCCAAGCAAAGTGGGTCGTGGAGAAAGAGCGCTGGCCTTGGAGTTGACCTCGGCCACAACAAGGAGCAGTTCACGTACGGCGTCGGTGGCAAGTTGGATGTCTTTTTCAGCGCGAAGAAACCGGATGCGCAGGCATTAGCCTTAAAAGTGTCGGCGGGTGTCAAGATCAGCTTTCTCAACAAGGTGGTCGCGGGGCCTTGTAGCTTGACCCTTGGCTTTCGATTCCCCCGGAACTTAGAGGTGGGAAATCCCAAAAACCTGTGGAAGGCAAACATTGTCTTCGAGCCCAGCGTTACCTTTAGCATGCCGTGCCTGTGGGAGTCTGTGGTGCCCTCCCAGTACAACGAGGAAACGCTGAAAAGGTTTCGCGTTGTTGGCGCGGGGCTGACGCTTGCTGTGGCCCAGATCGAACGAACTTTCAAGAAGTCAGGTAGCGCGCGCAACGTAAACCCCCTCGATGACGGTTACGATGCTGATGATGAGATGGAGATGGACACACCGGCACCAACACTAGCACCAACACCAGTGCCAACCCCAGTGCCAACCCCAGTGCCAACACCAGTACCAACACCAGTGCCAACACCAGTGCCAACCCCAGTGCCAACACCAGTACCAACACCAGTACTAACCCCAGTGCCAACCCCAGTGCCAACACCAGTGCCAACACCAGTGCCAACCCCAGTACCAACCCCAGTACCAACCCCAGTGCCAACACCAGTACTAACACCAGTGCCAACACCAGTACCAACACCAGTGCCTACCCCAAAGCCTACCTCAGCACCAACACCAGCACCAACCCCGAAGGCGACGCGAGCGTCCGTTTCGCTGAAAATGAAGTTGTTCCCGTGGACGCCCATGGCAGACTGGGGCAACACGACAGGGAGAAGCATGTTGCCCGCGAGTTTGGACGAGCACCTGGAGGCAGCCAAGGGCCTCGCGAAGGGTGTTGCGACCGGCGAGTACGTGACGGCATTCTGCTTCGGGGACTGCGCAGACACCCGCCGCAGCTTTTCTGGGACGGCGGCTCTGTCTGCGCCGGAGTGCGGCGGCATGCAGTTCCGCGCGCGGTCGCAGTCGTTGACTTTGGGAGGGTTGGCCTACGTCCTCTCCGGCAACGATCTGCAGCCCGCCCTTGAGGCAGTACGCATCGACGGGCTAGGCCTCAGCGACGTGGATGTCACAATGAAAGTGTCACCAGGTGGATCGGTTGTGTTCAACGCCATAGGTGCTCCTTCCTACGACAGCGACACGCTGTCGTTCCTCGGTACCGACCTCCTTCTTGGTGTCACAATCGAGAAGCAGCCGATGTACAAACGACTGCGGTTGACCGCCGGAATGAGTGCCGACGACTCAGAAAACATGTTCCGCATCAGAGACGCCGCTGGGCAGCTGGGCCTCTCGGTGCACGTGCAGTTCGAAAAGTGGCAGCAGACGACGTCGAAAGAGTTCAAAGTGACCCTTCCGGTGGCGGTTTGCATCGAGAACTGCGACGAGGGGGATGCACGGCCACGACGGGACCTCTTTTTCGCCGGGGAGCTGGGCATCGAGTTCCATCCGACAGGACCCCCCCAAGCCAGCGGCGACATCACAGCCGCAGGGTTCTGGTACAACGCATTTGGACAGCCATTTCTGCACATCGGTGATATGATCCTTGGCCTATCTGTCGACCTTGGCTCGTTGCAACCATCCCGCCTCACCATAGGCGGTGCAGTATGCCTCGGGACAGCCAGCAACTGCGAGCGGCGTGTAGAGCCATTCGTCGAAGCACGCTGCTACATCGGAACCAGCTGGAAGACAACCCAAGACAACTTCTTCATTGCCATGGTCACGCGGCTGTCCTTCAATGACATCTTCGACGTCTTCAGCGAGTTCGCCCCGTCCCTCTCGAACGTTAAACCCCTCCTAAGCGCCGAGCTGCTACGGACGGGAATCTACCCGTTTGACGATTCGGAATGCGTGTATCCAAACGCTGGGCTGGACATGAACTGCTACGCGGTTTTGTCGTTCGCGTTCATCGACAAAGAGCTCAGCTTTTCCCCCGGAAACGTGGTTCAAATCCCGAGTGGCGTGCAACTACGCGGGAGGCTGAACCTGGCAGGTTGGGAGATCCAGGTGTACTTCAAGGTCGACGAGCGTTCACTGGAAGCAAACGTCCGGATGGACCCTGTCGTCGTCACCATCGGAAGCTTTGATCTTTTGAAAATTGGAGAGCGGCTGGACACGAACGGCCACGTCGTGGGCGGCGCAAGGTTCTACATGGCGCTCATCGCCTTTCCACCGCAGGCGGCGATCGACGTCAGCGGCGCGCTCGAAATCCCCCTCATCGGGGCCTCCGGGGACGTCGCCATTAAACTCAACGGGGACGAGTTCTCCTTCGAAGCTTCCCTCTCGCTTTTCGGGGGGTTCTTGACCGCCAGCGCGCATGCTTCGTGGGACTGGGGGTTCACCAGTTTTCAGATGGGGCTGGACGACATATCGTTCGGTGTAGTGTCCCTCGAAGAGCTTTCGTTCGGCTTCGGCACAGAGGGAGTGTTCAAAGGGAAGATCACGGTCCTTGCCATCGCGGGCGTCGGTGCCGAGGTGGTCGTTCGGCGGTCGATCGACGCGTTCATACTGTCGTTTAGCGTGTCGAGCACTGTACTGGGCGCGACTGTCACAGTCAGCGGCACGGGCGAGGTCCGGAGCCCGCTCAGTGACAGCGAGTGGGACCTGTCCGTGTCGGCGAGCTTCGACTTCGGAGGGTTAGTGGAGGAAGTGGTAAAGGGCGCCATAGTCATCGCTGAACAAGCGCAGAAGGCGTGGGACGCGGCGAAGGAGTTCTCGAACAAAGCGGTTGCTTGGGTGGCAGACCACGTCGTGGACTTGGGCGTCGGCTTCTTCTCCACCGGGGCCAACTTCTTATCGCTGCTCGTCGGCTCGCTGGCCAAGCTCTTCGACGGCGCGGAGAAGCTCTTCCGCGGCGATTTCACGGGGTTTCTGAGCACCCTCGGGGAGCTGGCGAAGAGCATCTTCCCGAGCACCGTGAAGCACCACGTGTTCACGCCGCTCTCGTCGAAGGACGAGTACAACTGCCCGTATTTGCAGGAGTCGTGGTCCGTCGAGACCTGCTACGTGTTCTTCTGCGACTCGGACTACTTTTCGCGGCGGGTGCGCAACAAGGCGTGCCTGGAGAAGCGGGCGCGGAGCTTGGTCCGGGCCGCGGAAGTGGCGCAGGACGTCGACGAAGTGGACGTGGAGCTGGCCACGTCGCAGGAGCAGAACAGAGGGTACACGGCTCTCCTCCTGGGCGCCCGCGTCCCGCCTCCGCGGATCAGCCGCGCCGACGCCCGCCTCCGCACGGCGGGCGGGGGCTCCCTGCCCTCTGCGACCGTCGACGCTACGTTCGCCGTCGCTCTCCGCTCATTAGCCGGGGCCGGCGGCGGGTTCCTCGACGACGCCGAGACGGCGTTTTCCGTCGAAACCCGCCTCGACTACGGCACGCCACGCGCCTTCAAAGCGTCGCTCGGGCCCCTCGTCCAGCGAGTCACCGACTCGCTCCTCAAAAACCAACCCGGGGTCTCCCTACGCAAAGCGGCCCAAATGGGCGCGCGGCTCCCGCCGTCCCAAGCATCGCGCGCCGGCGCCGCGCTGGAAGCTGAGGTCAGACCCCCCGTGCTCGGTGCCGCGTCTTTCTTCGAGGAGACGTGCGTCGACGAGGAAGACGCCGGTTCGGCGGAGACCTTCGGGGCGTCTGCTCCCGCGCTGGTGTACACGGATTCGGCGTGCAAGCGCGCGGTGGTGGAGCTGATCGCCGACGAGCTGCTGGCTGGGCCGCCGCCGGATGCGGGGAGCCGCATATGCGGGACGCAGTTTGTGCAGTTGTCGTGGCAGGCCCGGTACGGAGCCGACTGCCGCCGGCTGACCAGCGGCGTCGTTACGCAGATAGCCGCCGCAACCCCTCCCCCGATCCGGCTCACCCGCGCGCCGGGCCCCGTGGCGGTCGCAGTCAGCGAGTTCGAAAGGCCGTCCCGAACTAGCACGTGGTTCCCGAAGTGGCACACAGGCTGCTACATGTCGATGAACATTGCCTGGGACGACGTTTTCGTTGCGACACCCAGCTGCGGAAGGCAGCGTGTGCAAAGAACGTGGACCGCGAAGCTGGACCTCGGCGAAATCGATGTTGCCACCCTACGGTGCATTCCACCGCCGGCGAACACGTACGTGCAGATGATCACGGTCGTAAATGCGTCGGCGGCTTGTTGATCAAACTTCGTTCGGCGCCCTGGGGCAGGGCCAGTACGGAAGGTTTGGGCAACAAAGTCGTCTGAGAATATTTGAGCGCCACGAGAGAAACCACCACAAAGAAAGAGACGATGATCCTGCGATCGGACGCGCAACACACTAATTCCTCCTTCCTCCTAGTTAGTTCTCGATTGCTCCCCTCATGCACTGAACGAACCTTCTCTCTCCCCCTGTCCCTCTCTTAGGAACTTGGGATGCCTGAATGCCATTCCAGAATCCCGAAACCCCACATTGCACTGAAGCGAATGGTCGCGCATGCCAACCCAGATACTTCGACTTCAAAGTTTGTCTTCAGCCGGGCTTTCGTCTTACTCGTGAGGAGGGAGGCGACTCTTTGGAGAGATTTGGAGATGGCTCCGCGGCCCTCCAACTCGTCTTTCTTACTTTAGTCTGCAGCAGTCCTCCAGTTTGACATGAGTCTAACTGGGGTCATTACTTTGCTAGCTTGACTTTGTCGACAAGAAACCTCACGCAATAATCTTGTCAAACAAAGGTCATTTATTGATTTTAAGCAGAGAAGACTTTTCAATGAATCAGAATTCCAGAATCAGAAATGGTGGGAGCCTACGAACAAAGAGGGACCTTACCTCGAATTCTTGTAGAATCAGTTCACAGAGTTCATCGCAAGATATCGGTTCTGGACACACAGAAAGATCGCAGAGAATACAAACCAAACGGATTCCGCGTCGGGGGGGCTGGCTAGACTCGGACCGGGTTCCCTGCGGGGGACAGGGGCGGGGTTTGTCGCACCTCAGCGGTCGCCGGGCCCGGTCCCACCCTCCTGTCAGTTTTTGTGCTCTCGTTGTCACCGCTATCGCGCTGACCCTCCGAAGTCCCTCGCCGTTTGTCGTTTGGACACGAGAATGGCGTTTCAAACAAGTGCCGAGTCCACCCCCCGGGTAGGATTCCGCCCAAACACTAAACGAAGACCTTCTCCCCCTCTCTCTCTCTCTCTCTCTCACATCCGCCTTCTCTCTCTCTTTTCGAAGTGTTTAAAGACTTGTGAGGCATTGCAGAGTGAGTCCCCTGGAAGCAGTCGTGCCAGTGCTCGTGTATCAGGGGTTGTCCTGGTTGTTATGACCTACAAATTCCTCAGCCAAACTCCGTCGCTTGTCCTTCGGATGCTCCACGATGTGGAGCACTGCCCTAAAAACGCCCGACGCAGCCTTTCGACGAAGCGACGGCGCGAATACGACGACTCGAATGAGGGCAAACGCCAGAAGCACGGCACGTTACGATCGAAGAGGTAGTCATCTGGTGACTATTGCAGTCCATCACTACAGATACTCTGCATTCTAACCTCAACTAAGAACACCCAACGGTCTTTCTACCTACACATTTTGCCAGCCCTCCTATTTACTGTACACCGACTAGAGCAGTTGTGTGATCCGTTGATGGTGTGTTAAACACGGTTGGGCGAACCGAGGCAGGGTTTTCCGAGTTCTCAGGTTCTTTTTTGACAAAGAGCCGGTGCAAATTGGAAAGGCTTCCTGGCGCCCGACCAAAGAAATATCGACGGCAGCACAAGTGCTCTCTTCAGCTTCACCGGCGGGTTGACTGGAGTCCGTGAGCTTTTAGCTGCGGGTCACTTCCAGTGAGTCAGCCCTTCAGAGTGTCGATCTCCCTCCCCTTCGTCATAGTCCCACACTCCTGTTTCCCTTATCCCACTTGTGTTGCTATTTAAATTTCTTCGAAGATCCTGATGCTAGCATCACACATGCATGAGAGGCAGTGCCCTGCCTAACATTAAACTAACATTTCCCCCCCCTGCGAGCAAATCTTGAGCCAATGTGTTGTATGCCTGTACAAAAAGTACCTACCCGACTATCTCTCCTGAAGGTACGTTCAAAAAAAGTCCTGGGGTATGCGTGCCCCAGCTTTCTTCCCTTGCTGACGCCTCGTTGTCACACCTTCCAAAAGGACATCGTCTGGCTGGGAAGAATCGTCAGGAGCTTCGGATATTGTGGGGTTCGCGGTAAGGAATAGAAACCAGACTGCGAGCTTTGCCGGCCTGCCCGTGGTGAATGACACAGATACTAAAGCAGACCGAAGCAGTGATCTGGGCACCACCGGGTATGGAGCCGCGGGTTGTCTTCAGATGGCCGCTGTTCGGCCTGCAGGCTGGCAGCCAATTCCTTCGTAATCAAATACAGAGGCCGTGAGCTTTCAGCTGCGGCCCCGCCCTGAACCACCCACACTAGCTGGGTGTTTTCCGAGTCCTGATCCCGCGTGTTTTGTATTACCTTGATGCACATTGACTGCACGGCGGCTTTGCTAAATGATGCAGCCACCATTTCCGATTAAACTCTCCCGCCCCCGGCCTTTCGAAGAACGCGCCCCCCCCCCCCCCCCCCCCCCAGGGCTAAGTTGGATGGAAACGCCGTTTCTTTTAGTTTTTTCGAAATATGGAAACGGAAACGGAAACGGAAACGTTTCCGTTTCTTTTAAAAGAAACGCCGGAAGGCTCCTCATGCTGAGGGGTCCTATAGGATACCACTTCGCGGGTCCTTCTGTGTGTCCGTCGGGTGTCCGTTTCCAGCCAAATTTTGGCTTTCCTTTCAGAGGGCGGGATCACCTTCTTCTTTTGATCTACCAGCGAGCACTTCTCTTCCTCCGTCTTCTGGCGGGCTCTCTGACTCTTCAGGGCCCTTCCTGGGCTGTTCTTCGACTTGGCTCGGCCCCTTCTTGTGTGTCGTCGCGGTCTCGTTTGTGCAGAGCAGTCGCTGATGCTCACCGTTTTCTTTCATCGGCAATCTGACACGAGCAAATAGGTAACCACAAGCTAATGATGCAGAATGTCGTCACATGCGGATGCTGAGGTTTTCTGACACCAGATTCCACTCTTCTGTGCCTACCACTTCGTCCTCTGCTGCTTCCAACCCACGTTCTCATGTTTACTTGTATCGGCGGCCGTGCCGAGTGGGGCTTTTTGAATCTGCCGTCCTCTTCTGCATTGTCGGTGGGGTTCTTCCTGCCGTCGCTGTCTATGCTCCGACAACACCGCCCGATGGTGCCCCTTCCGGTGACGGTTGCCACCCGTCGTCGTATGCAAGGTGCACTGTGGCAAGCGATGTTTAACGCACACGTTACTGCGTGGCCATCGCTTTTCTGGCGGGTTCAACATTGCCCCGGCATACGTGTGCCCTTCTCACCTCCTGATGCTGATTGCACTCCCTCTTTGTCTTACGCCGCCGAAAAACCCCGGTCTTGTAGCCTGTGGCGCGGCGGTGCTCCCGCTGTCCTGAACGACCGTATCTGTATAGCCTATTATTGGAAGCGGATGTGCTTTCCCGATCGTCTTCAGCGCGTTGGCCAACGGCCTCGCATAACAGAGCATCGTCGCCACAACAGCCATTGGTATAAAGAGCTGCAGACCTCAAAGTCATCACAACCGGATGCGTGTGGTTGCGTCTGCTCCACGCGGTCGCAACTCTTGTGCTTCTTTCCTCCCTCTTTTTCGGAGCCACCTTGTCCACGGTTTCCCACTGGTTTGCGGGGTCCGCCGTTCGGAACACATTTCCGGTCGGACCTTCAGCCAGTATACTAGTGGCATACCAGCCGTTTCTTTTGAAAAGAAACGGCGTTTCCATCCGCCGCCAAAAAGAAGGAAACGGAAACGGAAACGGAAACGGAAACGTTTCCAACGTTTCCATCCTACATAGCCCTAGGGGGGGGCAAACTCTGAAAACTGCGCCACTTAGCCTTTTTCTGGCCTTATATTGCTTTTTAGGTCAATCTTTGAAAACCAACACCCTTTTTTCAGCACATGATGACTTTGTGGGGGGTGTTTGGCAGTCTGCAGTGCATAATAGTGCCTTCTTGAGCCTTTTTGAGGCATTTTCAGCCCCTTAAAGGCCTCGGTCGCTCGGCGGGTCACAAGCTCCCTGTGCAGCACCTGTGGTCCTGATCTTGTCGAAAACACCCCAATCTGGATCCAAAATCCACAGCAATGCCCTCACCGGTGACTGGCGGGTGCCAAAAGTTGGTAAAACAGGCCAAAACCTCGAGTTTTATGGCCAGTTTCACGAAATAGCCGGCCAGATTCACTGAATAGCTGGTGGGATTCACTAAATAGCTGGTCGGATTCACTAAATAGCTGGTCATATTCGGTAAATAGCCGGTAGGATTCACTATATAGCTGGTCAGAATCACTACATAGATGGTTAGACTTACTGAAATTCCAGAAAAATGACAGCATTTCCGCTTTACCACCCTGAAGTGCAGATATACAGATGGAATGTCACTAGAAACAATGAACCGGTGTCTGAAGTGCGGTCATCCCTCCACCAGACAAGTGAAGGGGTGCAAGAGCTGGAGTAAACGGGATAGGAGGGATGGACGTACACTCGGCTGCATAAGACGAACCCGCGACACCTCGCACACCTCCGCAACCGATTGCGACCGACAACGACACGCCTTTGTCAGCCCATCGAGTTGTCCAACGCGGCCACTCCTGACACAGTCAAGTGATCCCTCTGTGCAAACACGACGAGTGCCCAGCACACACGCACTCAGTCACACCTGGTAGATTCAGGAACCGAGGAGCATGGCCAGGAGGGCAGGAACGTGGTCAGGAGTGCAGAACCGCGGTCAGGAGCGGTGGTCAGGAGTACTGGACCGTGGTCAGAAGCGCAGGAATAAGTGCAGAACCGCAGGAACAGGGTGCTATCTGAAACGAGCAGCTATTTAGTAAGTGGCGCACCCCAAAAACATGAAATTTGCGTTTCACCTCTCTTTTAAGCCTCCTCAGTCGAAAACTAGGCCGGGAAATGAATTTCCTGTCCCCAGAGGACCCTTTAGGGGCCCCAGGCATGGGGCCGATTTACCATGTGCTTTCCCCAAAATGCCAATACCCCCCAAAAACTGTTTTTCAGGCAAATCCGCTGGGAAACGTACTTAGAGAATTTCGAAAAAACGGCACCAAGAAAACCACGAAAGGGCAGATTTTCCCGGTTTCAGCCTGTGTTTTGCACGTCAAATTTTCAGACGAACTGAGGACGGAGTGGAAAGATCCATCGCGAAAGAGCGCGTTTAAGGGGGTCCCCGGAAAAAAGGGTGGGGGGGTCCCCGGCCACCAGGTGCACCAAACAGGACCCCCCCCCCCCCCGCTTCCAAATTTAGCAGACGTTGACGTTGCCCGTTGCACCCCCCAAAAAAAAATCCTTAGTGGGCCCCCCGCCTACCCCCCCCCCCCCCACGGCAGTTTGCTGTATACACCGCTCTTGCTTGTTGCTTCCTAGCTCCCCTCCTGAAAACAAATCATTTGCTGCTTTCCAGAGTGATCCCGATGCGAGAAGCGGCCTGTCCGAGTCGTCTCCGCTTGGCCTGCAAAGCCGCGAGTGGGGAAGGTACCAGGGCAGATGAACCGGAAGGAGGTGCAGTTGAGGACGAGGAGGCACGCGTCTGGCGAGGCGTGGGGGGGACCTCTTTCCCGCGTACAAGGCAGACAGGGCTGAGGGTTGGTTAACTCCTTGCTAGCACGAGTCGCTCAGCTTCGGGCTGCTGTGCTAATCGGCAGGTATCTCTAGGCTTGCTAACACGAGTCGCTCCGTTTGGAATGCTGAGCTAAACGGCAGGTATTCCTCTGTTCAGGCTTGCTGGCACGTGTCGCTCAGTTTGGGAATGCTGAGCTAAACGGAAGGTATCCTCTGTAAGACTTACTGGCACGAGTCGCTCAGCTTCGGGCTGGTGTGCTAATCGGCAGGTATCTCTGTTTAGGCTTGCTGGCACGAGTCGCTCAGTTTGGAGATGCTGAGCTAATCTCCCGCCTCTGCTGAGCGCGCGAATCTTTCGAAGTGCGGCAGGTCAGAACAGGAACATTGGCGAGGATGGCGAGGGAGAGAGGGCAGTATAGTGGGCGAACCTATTCGGGTCGTCCAAGCTTCTGTTGTGAGACGGCTTGCCCGCTCGGATACCAGGAACGGGCGACGAGATGACGGCCTGCGACGACGCGGCGGAGAGTCGGAAGGGCAGAAAAAAGGTCGTTGAGGAAGGAACCCCGTGGTACTTGCCACAAAGCTCCACAAACTCGGTGAGAGCGCAGATGCCGGCAATGACCGTCACCGTTTCAAAGTCTGAAGGTCAAATGCGGTAACCTTGTGAACAAGCAGTGATTTTCCCACGAGTAGGTATAGGTTGCCCTGAGTAAGTGCACTGCCTCTTCAGGTGCCATGGCCTGCTTTTCTTCCTTGCGCGAGACGAAGGTGCTTTCTGTGCGCGCAAATTCGTGTGCGGTTGAAGCAAAAGGGTCAGGATGGTGTTTTTGTGCAACCTGAGCGAATCCGCAAGCCTTGTTGTTCTTTTGCCATTCCATTTTTTGGCAGCAGAGCTTCTAGGCCCAGACCCGGCATTGGGACACTACAGGGGGGGGCTAAATACAACGAGCGCCCGTCGTATTCAAAGCGTCAAGCTCAAAATGCAGGTTCGCGGCAGAACGTAGTCTTCGAATATATACAACTGTCTTGGAATACAACTGTTTTTCCATGCTAATCAACCGTGGGTTTCCGTGCCCCCGTACAGAGGGAGCAGATATCGAGCAGCATTTCATACTTCGCAGTCGGTCTGACTCAGACCGACTCGGACCGGTGTTTTCGTACTTCTTTCCGAGTCAGAAAAAAGTCAGACGGCCGTCTGACTCGGACCCCCGCACGGCTCGCCGTCCAGGCCGGCTTTGTCGCGGCAACTTGGCCCGCAAGGGGTGCGTCGAACAGGCTGGACTCGCAGCCGGCGCCCAGGCTGACCCCGCCACCGCAAGAGGCCGACGAGGCCCACCACGCAGCTGCCGGCCAGGCCGCTGCCAGGCGGACCTCCCTCCGCGAGCGGCAGGCCGTCACTGGATCCGGAAGTAGCAGCGGCGTTTCAGCCACAGGGTCGACTCGAGCGTGAACCTCACCCTGGAACCCTTTCACAAAGTTTCAGGACTCCAAGCCGACTCTCGGACAAGCCCGAATCGGAAGTGGACTCGTCGGGACCTCCTCCCACGAAGTCTGATGACGAGTGACGGAGGGCCGGGCGGACCGCCGTCCGACCGGCTAGACAGGGATGGAAGGCATTGGACCGGACCCCGGGGCAGGGCTGGTCGCCACACGGTTGCCACGTGTGGCCCACATTTGCCACACGAAAATGAAAAAGTCGTGTGGCGGATGTGGCGAATTTTTTCGGTTTTTTTTCCCTCCTGAAAACCGGCCGCAATTGCCGTATAACCACCATATCCCCCGACGCCGGCAACCGTTTGCCGCAGAAAACCAGGCGCCTCCGAGGACCCCTGGGAGGCTCCCCATCCAGGCTCACCTGGGCCAGGCTGGGTTCGTGCTTTCCGTCGGAGGACGCCGGAGAGGTTTGGACAAACTTCCTCCGGCCCAAGCCCTCGGCAGTCCGAAGAGGAAACGCCGACTCACAGCGAGCCCTAATCTTAGAGGCTTCACTGAAACGAGAATAGTGCAGAACTCCAGTGAAACAGCACTATTCCAAGACAGTAGTATTCAACGGAACAAGGAGAAAAAAACTAGGGGAAAAAAACAGTAGTTGTATTTAGCGGCGGTAGTTGTATTCCAGCAGAAAGTTGTATTTAGCCCCCCCCTGTAGGACTGCATAATACTATTGACCGACCAAGGTCAGGCCCTCGCAGCACTTGGAATTTCCCGCTTTCGCAGTTAAAGGAGGAACGAAGGATAAATTAAGGATGCCGACGGAAAACTCGGACTTCGTCCTAAAGCGGATAGCATCGCAGGACCCAAAGTGGATTAAGGCGCAGCAAGAAGAGCAGTATCAGAGCCAAGGTGTTGGCTCCTTACATAAGACGAAGGCCACACAGAAGCAGAAGCAAGAATTGATAGGGCGGCTGTACAAGTGTTCTCAACCGGTCAAAAGGAGTGAATTCACCCGCAAGCCGAGCGGCGCACGCTTGCAAGAGCACGGCTGGAGAGTTCCTGGGATCGCCGGAACAAAGGATGCACCCCCTTCCTTCGGATCGTGGGCTCCTTCACCTGCCAAGACGTTGTCGTCACGCATGCAGCTGTCTGCATTAACTGATAGGCTGTACGGAAGCGAAATCCTTTCAAGAGACCCTGGGTGGATTGTTGGCGAGCAGAATCGGCACCTCGCTGCCTTTTACACAGGCCAACCCGATCTGGAAGCCGTCAGGTATGGATCAGTTAAATCCGTGAACGAACGAGCTCACGGGGCGCTGTCATTGGGCTGTTGGTCTGTTACCTACCACCCCGTACACGTTCTCATGATACCCGTGCTGTGAGGTGACATCACATGCGCAGACCGAACTCACTCCCAACACGCAGAAACACCACGCGTTTCGGCGTTCTTTCTGGAGGACCACCTACCCCTGCGGTATGCGATGCTTTAGTAACTGCTGTATATTTCCGGCGGCCGATGAACAAACGCGCGAGTTGCGTGTGAACATTCAATTTCAAGCTTTCAACGCTGCAAACCGGCGCCAGCCTCAGGTCATTTGCTCAGGCACCGACTGTCCGTGGCTGGGAAGGTATGGTGTGGCGCCTTTGGAGGCATGCGCAAGTGTGCAACCCGTTCCAGAAGCAAGCGAGAGGGGCCCCTTGCTTTTAGAGGAGCAATGTGTTGCTCAGGCTGGTGTTTGTGCAACCCGAACCTATTTTGCCCAGTCGACGTTTGCGCGAGCCCCTTCCTGATGCTCAGCCAGGTAAGCCACGCCTGTTCGTCGTTTATGCGAGCCGCGCCCCGTCACGAGTCCGTGGAACCCTGGTGCTAAGTTCGGCATGTGATACCCCGGGCCTTCAAGGCATACCCTACCTGCGGAGTCTTGCACTCCCTGCTTCCCTTTTCCCATTACATGTTCTCGAAGACTTGATACTAGCATCAAACATGCATGAGAGGCAGTGTCCTACAGAAACATTAAACCAAGATTCCCCCCCCCAGCATTCGAGGAGTTTCGGAGGTGGGGACAGGATCTGCAGGATGAGGGACGCGGGTTGAGCTTCGACGAGTAGACTATCAAAACCACTAATTCTGCGCGGGCACGGAAAAGGGTCGCAGGAGTTGACTCGCATGTTCAAGAAGACCTCTCCGGCGGGATCGGCTCCCGTTGGTTCGTTTCTGCAGTGCCAAGCTTGGTCTCGAATGAAAAAGCCCTTTTCTTTTTGAGAAAATGTGTTCAAAGCGTCTCAGGGTACTCCCATTTCCCATGGTAGCCGCCTCTCTGGATTATTATTAGGCGCTTTTTACTCAAGTTGATGCTGATCGTCGGGGAAAAGCTGAGAGGCAGCTCTGGAAAAAAAAAAAAAAAACAGACAGGAAAAGAAGGTGCTTTTGTTCCACGCTCTTTCTCACGAAAGGGGGGTCGGTCCTGGTGCAGGTAATGTCTCTCCGACTCCCGCAATCGTGGGAAGCACAAACTGAAGAGGTCTAGAAACATAGAATAATCTACACAGGGCGTGTCCAGCCTGCTGCACGCAGCTCGAACAGGCTCTGGATATTCACCTTCTCGGAGCAGTGGGTTGTCTCCGCCATCGGCAAGGCTGCACTACACCACGCCACCCGCGGAGCCGTTGGATCAATCGCCTGCTGGCCGTGCAAACGGAGGCGTGGCAGATGACAGCGTGCAACCGGAGGAGCAAGAAACTACCGTCGCGGAGAACGACGAGGAAGCGCTGCTGGCATACGAACCGGACGACGGTGTGGTAAAACCGGAAGACGATGCGCAAGTCGAAGAGCCAGCGACACCGGGCAATGATGCCCAACAGGACCGTACCGCAGAATCGACTCAGGACGAGGTCGCTCTCGATAGAACGACGAACGAGCTCGGCTTGCGGCCGAACAGCGATGTGGGGACCCCGAAGGAAAACAACCGCGCTTCCAACGCCCAACCCGAGAACGATGGCACCGCGGGACCCAGCAAGGCAGAACCGGCCAAGGAAGAAGTTGAAGACGAAACTATGACGGAGGAAGTAGGCTTGCGGCCGAACAGTGATGCGGGGACCCCGAAGGTTACTCAACAGCCGCGCGAGTTCGAAGAGCCAGAAATAAAGCCTGCCGACGATGCGTCTGAGTCAAATGAGGCCACAGTTGCCATTGAACCGACTCCTCCAACACGCAACCTGCTAGAAGAAAGTAGTGCCGCGAACAAGAAGCTGCCCAGTTTGATCCCCACACGGTCCAGCATTTCCAGCGCGTCATCTGCAGTGCACAAGAATGGAACCACTCCAAGCCCCAGTCTGGCATACGAGGAGGTCAAAAGCTTCCAGTCGCCCGCCTGCTACAAACAAAGCGGCTTCACGAAGAGCAGTGCGAGCCTAGCGTTCTCAGAAGTCAGGAGCCACGAGACTGCTAAAGGGTCAAAGCGTGGTCACCCTCGAAGACGTGTGAAGCTGCACAAAACTTGCAGCTCTACATCATCATCAAGCGGCCGCAGCAACTCAGCTTCAAGCAATGGAAGCTCATCCATCGTCCCAATTCTCCACCACGTAAGCGGCCTGAGTAATACTCAGTCCATGAAGGAGCGTGTACCTGTCTGAAAGGTGCATCTGTGGAACTTCTTAGCTGTTGAGCTGAAACGTTCCAGAAAAAGCATCTATCAACTCCGATCACCGCGTAAACGGCCTGAAGTGATGTGCAGACACCAAGAAGCGCCTCCCCCGAAACTTAAACCTCTGATCTGTTTTCGGGTTTTCCTTCTGCCCAGCAATCAACCAGGGTTGGATACTCTATCTGTTTACTGACTAGAAAAACTCATCGCTGACTAAGGTTTTCTGAGAGGGGCTGCTATTAGGTGTCGCCTCGACGACTGTGTGCGATGAAGAGGAGGAACGCAACCGGTAGGTTTGCACTCTATGACCCCCTTGACACTCGCCTGAGGGGGATCTGTCCTTCTTTACCAGTCAGATTCTCGGAGATGATGCTGCTGTACCCTGAGTTTTCTCCTACAGACACGCATCACTCTATTCACGCCTCTTTCTTTCGAAGAGGAAAACAGCTCACGAAACCTTAACCTTTCTAACCATGTAAACAAACGCTCGCTCTTTTTCGGCATGAGTTTCTGCTGAAAAGGAGGCACATTGCTCGTAGCTTGAACCGGCACGTGCATCTCTTGTTATATTCATCCAATCAACCAAAAGAAATGTTCTTTCGCCGACTTCATTGTACTTGTAACCACTTACTTGCCCAGCTATAAGCCTAGTGTTTGCTTGCCCTTCCTTCTAAGCTCCGGCTCTTGGAACAGATACATGTACGCGTGACTCAGGGAAAGCCGAAGTGGTCCCCAGTAGGACCCCAAAACACTCCCCAGCAGCAACCCCAGAACGACCACCACATGACCCAAGAGAAACCCAAAGTACCCCAAAACGACCACCACAAGACCCATCACAAGACGACCCCAAAAGTACCCCAAAACGACCACCACAAGACGACCCACCACAAGACGACCCACCACAAGACGACCCACCACAAGACGACCCACCACAAGACGACCCACCACAAGACGACCC
>JAPJBO010000924.1:0-89621 GCA_030068145.1 Diplonema papillatum
CTGACTAACGGGAAACAACTGGAAGTGTTCTATACGGGTGAATGCGCACTATCATGAGAGGATGAAGGCACGCATATCCCGCCTGGCCCTGTGCTAGGCGTAGTTTTAGGTTGTACTTATTTCCGAACAACCTACCACGAGCTTATCCACCCACACACCCAACTTTTTCCCCTTTCTTCTAAATTCCTTTTTTTTTTTTTTTCCCCCGCCCGATGTCGCTGATGACTAACGGACCGTCGGACCCGTCCCAACGGGGATACTTATGGAAGTTACAATGAAGGCTTAGACCGGTACGGGCTACATGGCAACTCCTGCTCAACATGTAGAACGTGGGGAGCCCTTGGTCACATTCAATACGGGTGTGATCGTGGTGTCGGTCGCAACAGTCGTTTTGTTAGCCAAAGAGAGAGATAGAGAGAAAAAGAGCGCCAGAGAGAAAATAAAAGATAACGTTATCTTCCGGAAAAGAAGGGTTACGCGAACCCCCGAAAAAAATAATAACAAAAAAACCCGAAAAAAAATAAAAAAACACAAACCGACGAAGACCCCCAAAAACCTTTTTCAACCTCTCCAATTCCCTTCAAGCTAGACCATTATACAACGACCCCCCCCTTTGGGCGGGCAGTTGGCCCGCCCGGGTAATAATCCGGCGTCCCAAAGTGGGTCGTTTTTTGTTGAACGCCACTAAATCCAGATTTACCTGTGTTTCGTGTGGGCTGCATCACATTTACCTCCTTTGATCTATCGCAACTGGCAGTCTCCTCAAGCATTTCCTACAAAGCAGGTGCTTATACAAAAAAGCAGAGGGCCCCGCTCAGGTTCATTCCTTGCTTGCGGAGTCTTCTGTTCCCTTCCCCCTCTTCAGAGAAGACTTGATGCTAACAGCAAACACGTATGAGAGGCAATGTTCTGCCTAAACCCTAAACCAGTCCCTGCAAAGTTTTAGTTCCCTGTTAACCTTCTCACCCTCCTTATTTCTCCAAAACCAAATATCCAATCACAACGGATTCGCGGTACGAAATGGAACAAAAAAAAAAAAAAAAAAGACGCCGCCAGGTGCTCATTGTTTAATACTTGCATGCTCTGCTTTGTTGCAGTTTGTTGCTTTAGCACAACAACATTTGGAGTCTGAAAGACGTAGGCTAACCCGAGTAAGAAACAGGGACAACATCGGAGAGCCCTCAAGCTCAGCCGGACCACCAAGCTGGCCGAATCAGCGTGGCTCTTGCACTGAAATCCAGAGTGTACAAGCAGACTACCATTCGGTGTTGCTACGAATCGCGCACACTGCGTTAGGTACGTCCCACAATGAAATTCCACTCCCAGCCCAAGTTTGCAAAGGTGGTCTTGGCACCCGTTTATTCAGAGGACTCGCCCGGACCAGCGTCACAAAAATGAAACCAGCGCTGGACAGAAGGAAGGAAGGCCAGTTTGGAGAGATAGAGAAGCCTTGCCGCCCTTTCAAAAAGTTATCCTTTGGGTTCTCTGCTATCTTTTGCGGTAGCTAGTTTCAGCCTCTGTGCAGAGCGTAGTTTTTACAGCCCACCACGAGCTTCCAGACATGAGCGCAGAGGGAAGAACATCCACACCTGCTTTGCCTCTTCTGGGCAACAACCAGGAACACACTGGTAGGTGAGCAGCGACACCTCCCGAAAGTGAGCCAAGGGCGAAGGACGTATCTGCGGCTGCTGCGGCATGGCAACCCCACCCGCAGAACGCGGGGAAGGGGAACGTGTTTTCCCAACTACATTGAAGCCCTTCCCGACCGTAGCATCCAAGGCGCAAACATGGAGGGTGCTACGGTAGCCATGCACGGGTCTTGGGCGGGTGCCTCGTGCAGGGCGGGCGCTTTGTGATCCGCCGCGAAGGTCTCTCCTGGTGCAATCCGGAGAGACCGGCGTCGAGTTTCGGCTCACAGCCAGTCCCCTCGGGCGGCAACCCTACGGGAGAGAGAGCGCTAGACACAATCCTAAAAGGACCACACACACACTTGCTTTGCCTCTTCCGCAGAGCCAAAAAACACCGCTTTCCGCCACGAATCCGCAGATGAAGGCGCCGTCGCTGACTGAGACACTGCGGAAAAGCAAACTCGAAATACCGGGGTTGTCAGAAAGAAATCAGCGAAGAATAACTACGCATTTCCTTCAGTTTCCCCTTTTTTCTTTTGTATACGCACCTGCTTTGTAGGAAATACTTGAGGAGGCTGCCAGCTGCAAAAGATCGAAGGAGGTAAATGTGCTGTAGCCCACACGAAACACAGGCGAATCTGGGTTTAGTGGCGGGCGCAAGCGTTCAACAAAAACATGTATGCACGTGGGGGGCCGAGATCTCTTTCATCGCGAACGTGAACTCGGTGTCGGTCACAAGAGCCATGGACTTGGCAAAGCACATGGGAAAAATGAGTGCGCGCTAAAATAAGTCGAATAGTCGGCAATAGGCAGCAAAGATATACACACAAACATACTATACCTTAAAGGAACCTTTATGACTACGGTCACCCGGAGACTTTAAAACCCCGGATCCCAAAGCGAACTTGCACTCTAAAAATGCCGAAGCAACTCGACAGGTCGGGCGTTTAAGCGTTCAACAAAAAAGACCCATTTTTGTAGTTCTATTGTTTCTCCCCCTCTAGCCTCCTTCGAAGTAAGCACAAGGCACCCCCTCGAGTATTTTTTTCGAATAGCTGCATCTGCTTGTTGGAAATACTCGAGGAGACCGCGAGTTGCAAAAAAGCATGAAGGCGGATGTGTACTGTATCCACACGAAACACAAGGTTCGTGCTGGGCGGAAGCGTTCAGTAGCGAAGACCCATTTGTAGTTGTATCTTTCGTCTTTTCTAGCCTCCGTCGAAAACAGGCACCGGCCGCCCCCCTCCCCCGAGTATTTTCGAAGTGAACAACTAACTTCTTTTTTGTTCTTCCCCGCGCAAAGTCTCCTGTCCTTATTTGGTGTTGCTCAAACCGGAATTATGGGGCTGTCTGGGTGGCACCATTTCTGTTCTTTCTTGTTCTCTCAAAGTGAGACCGGAAACTCCCTCCGAGTAACGGTCTCAGCACTCTAACTCGTGTCGCAATCTCTCTTTTTCTCTCTTTTTTCTCTCTATTTCTCTTTGCTCCTTTTTTCTCCTTTTTTTATTTTTGTGCAATGCATTTGAAGTGTTCTTTCTGAATTGTTCGTTTGTCTTTCTTGAACCTCACACCACCTCCTTACCATGCATCCTTACCCTTACGGTTACCTCACCTCAGGCTGGAGGACAATGAAGGAGGAAACGCGGGGGTCCTTTCTCCATTTCTTATTGCGGCGGCTGCGAATGCTCAGCGTCGCGTCCAAACCTGAGCGATAGTCGGTAAGGAAACCCGATCTCTCGGTGGGAGTGACCGCGCAAGAAAACGAACAGATTTGCTTCAAAGGCTCCCTGGCGGATTCCGTGGGAGAGAAGCGATGGGACACACGGAAGGACTAGGAGCTGTGCCTGCGCCGTCCTTATCGGTGACTCGGGGGTGCATGCTCGATTACTCCTAGCGCTGCGTATGGTAGCACGGCTGCTGGTCCTCAGGATGCTGCACCATCCTTGTGCAGTCTCTTCGGAAAAGTTGAGTCATCAAGGCCTCTAAAAGAGCAGTTCCTTCAGAAAGGTTGACCCACAACAAGGCCTCAGCTGGTATCGTGCACAGGACGCTGGGATCATCTCAAGCACCCTAGGGAATAGATGACCCGTTATCCACTGTACTCAGAAAGCGCAGTGGCTGTCCACGGTTCGTGGCAGGACAAGAAAGAAGACGGGTCGAAGAGCGCCGTGACCTCGCGTGTCGACTTCGCACGTCGAGTTCGGGGTTGGATACCGGAAGAAGCTTGGACGGGTAATGCGATAGCAATAAACTTCGCTGCCTCGAGCTAGTATTGCGTTGTCCAACCTTGAGCTTGCAAAGCTTGAGTCGGAGGCAGCACAGGGCTACAACCCCCGTCCGCTCTGCCCTGTGGCTGACCGTTTCGACGAGCTTGTGTTCAGCGCGAGCGCCAAGCCCCAAGGTGCGCCACGCCTTGATGCTTTAGTTTGGGAAATCGGTGGCCACTTGACCCTTAGGCCCGTGGCTCTGCAGTACCGCCGAACACGTGAAGCTTGGCTCCCATGTAGCAGGCATTCCCTGGCTCACAACCTTCGTCCCGTGTCAGAGTTTTCGCAAGGGGAAGCGAGGTGGCACTGACACGGGAATACAGTCCGCAAGAGGCTTCCGCATTTCCATAAGAATGTTGCAAGTGAATGACGCCAAGACCTTGGTCCCACCGTGTTTTGTGTCGTTTATCCCGAAAAGGTGCCTTTAGGTGGGCGACGCTAACACGAGGTACTGCAATAATAGGTAGGTAGATTCTTTGTGGCCCGCCCCGCTGGCTATTTGCAGGGTGAAAAAGACGAGAAACAAGAAAACGTGTTCTGGAGGCCTCCACCCGCAAGGACTGCCCAGCTTATAAGGTTTGATGGAGGATTTCGCTCTACGAAGGCCGCCGGCGTTGAAGTTCGTTGCTGAGCGTGTTAAATCGACTTACGACGGTCCGCTAACCAACCGCTGGACCGCTGCCATCTTGAATTACCTGCGTTGAGAGGGAGGGACAGGCAGAGGGAGGGAGTTTTCTTTTCCCTTTGTTTCCATTTGGGTTCGGCATTAAAAACGCTAAAAAGGACCGGTTAGGACGCTAAGAGTGAGGGAGGACGCACATCAATAAAATGAAAATGACAAAGAGAGCGAAATAGGAAATAAATAGCCGAAGGGCGCCCATCATCTTGGACCCAAACACTGGACGGGGGAGACCCTGCCTGAAGGAATCAACCACCCCCGGGTGGGCTAGTCTGACACAAGTTGTCAGCAGAAATACTCGAGGGGCTGCCTTGTGCTTACTTCGAAGGAGGCTAGAGGGGGAGAAACAATACAACTACAAAATGGGTCTTTTTTGTTGAACGCTTACGCCCGCCACTAAACCCAGATTCACCTGTGTTTCGTGTGGGCTACAGCACATTTACCTCCTTTGATCTTTGCAACTGGCAGCCTCCTCAAGTATTTCCTACAAAGCAGGTGCTTATACAAGAAAAAAAAAACCCCCCCGCTCTCACTGGATTCCGACTGTTATTAGGTAGACTGCAATCGCCACCACAAGGCTAGCGAGCACAGGAACGGGAGCCAAATAGAATATTCGAGGGACTGCCTTGTGCTCATTTCGAGGGACTGCCTTGTGCTCATTTCGAAGGAGGCTGGAGGGGGAGAAAAACAAAACAACTACAAATTGGTGTGGTCGGTATAGCCAGGGGGAACTACGGGGGAACTACGGGGAACTGACCTTGGGGTGTCTTTTTTTTTTTTTTTTGTAGTGGATTTTTTCAAACGCCACGCACCGGCGCCAAACCGGGAGCTTTGGAGTGAGCAAACCGGGTCCTCTTGCTTGGGCTTTCCACAGAAGGGCCAAGCCTTTGAAAAATGGAGCCTTCGGAGTGTCAGGGGTGGTGCTTTCGTGACGCCGTGGCATGAAGGATTCGTTGGAAAGTAGACTCGAACGCTATCGCAGGACTCGCAGAAGTCGGTTGGCTCACGCTTGCAGGAACCTAAGTAAAGCTCGCTACCGGGCCCCCTTCAACGTTCCCCAAGAGGACTGTAGGAAAAGCACAGTTGCCAATTGCGTGCTTGTACTGGTCCTTGAAAATAATCGCGTTATCGTGACGGATGGCAGAGGCCTGACCGATCGAGATCTGCAGAATATCTTGGACATCCCACAGATAAAATTGGCAGCACGCAATCAAGAGTCCGGTGATAGACGAAGATATGTGCTTGAGTCCAACTTGTCTGCATGGAAGGGAAGCTGATAAGAAGTTACTGTCTGCATGGAAGAGAAGCTGTTAAGAAGTTACTGTCTGCATGGAAGGGAAGCTGATAAGACGTTACTTCTTCATAAACTGCATGCCCTCACCCGAAGCATGCCATTCAAGGCTAATGTTGTTGTCGGCAAACTGCTCTACGATATCTGGAATAGAAGGATGCAGAGCCCGAAGAACCCAAGGCTTTGCCGTGTCCGAAGTCTCCCTCTCGCCAGCGAAAGAAGCAAACAAGCCAGAGCCTCTCCTTGCGCGCCATTCCGACACTCCAATCCCTCTTTGTCAAAGTGGGTCTTTTTTGTTGAGCTTACGTCTGCCACTAAACCCAGACGTACCTGTTTTCGTGTGGGCTGCAGCACATTTACCCCTTTGATCTTGGAATATTATTGTTGCGATAGTGAGGAGTTTGATCTTTTGCAACTGTCAGTCTCCTCAAGCAAAGCAGGTGTTTATACAAAAAAAAAAAAAAGCAATGCGACGGCAAGGCACGCAGTCGAGCGTTCTCCGCATGGAGAGCGAAGTGGCGCGGCTCGAGGAGATAGCGGCCAAGATGCCGAGCACGCCGCGGAGGGCCGGTGCGAAGACGGCCGTCGCCGCAAGGGAGGAGGAGGAGGCGGACGACAGCGAAGACGACGGCATGTATGCATTCGACATGCGGCGCCGGTTTTCGCCGCCGAAAGCGAAAGCCGACGGCGGACGAACGGCGCAAGACGAGGAAATCGCGCAGCTGAAGCAAGCGCTGAACGAAACCAACCTGCGCGTCTCCGATCTCGAGCGCGACCTTCGCAACGTCCTGGCCTGCTTCCACCTCACCGCGTACGACATGCAGCACGCAAACGAGAGCCCGGACCCCCGGTCTCGAATACGCCTCCTCCACTCGCTGCCCGCGTTCCACGCCATCGTCAAGAATGTCGACCTCCTGCGCGACGCCGTGTCCGCTCAACACACCGTGCAGAAGGTGCAGCACCAGCAGCAGCAGCAGCAGCAACACCTCGCGGCGGTGACCCGGGCCGAGTACACGCTCGTGCAGCCTCCTGAAGCACCGACGTCGCCGCCGCCAGGGGGCGTGTTGTCGTATCACGCCCAAGCCCCTGGGACGCCTGGCGTTGCTCGGGTGGTTGCGCCTGGTGGTGGCGGGTGCGTGATTGGCGCCGATGTCGCGGATGATTCGAGGCGGGGCGCGCGGATCGTGCGTGTGCGGCCGACGGGCCCGTGCGAGCTGGCCGGCGTTTTTGCGAACGACGTCGTGACCGCGGTGGAGGGCAAGCCGGTGGGGAACGTGGCCGAGCTGCAGGCGCGGCTGGCGGGGTACGCTCCCGGCAACATCGTGACGCTGATGGTCCTGCGCCACGGCTCGCTCATCAACCTGCCGCTGATGCTCGGTCCCAACCCGTCGCCCATCGCCGCCGTGGTGGTGTCGCCGGTGCACGCGTCGCCTCCCCCGCCGTCTTCTCTCCCTTCGCCAAAGCGCATGATGTCTCCCATAGTGTCTGCCTAGGACCGCTCGGGACACATGAGGCCGGTCTACCCAGTTTGCACCCATGCCTTATGCCCCGGAACTGCACCGAATTGCCTGGGCGCTGACTATCACAGTGGTCACCTGGTGACTAGTGCAGGTCATCCCTACAGATGTTCTGCATTCATCCCTCAAACTACTAGCACGGCGCCAGCAACACGAAGACGAGGGACGACAGCCCCAACGGAAGAAGAAGTGTCCAGCGCCCTCGCGTGGCGGTGACCCGGGTCGAGTACACGCTCGTGCAGCCTCCGGAAGCACCGATGTCGCCGCCGCCGGGGGGCGTGTTGTCGTATCACGCCCAAGCCCCCCGGGACGCCTGGCGTTGCTCGGGTGGTTGCGCCTGGTAGTGGGTGCGTGATTGGCGCCGATGTTGCGGATGATTCGAGGCCGGGCGCGCGGATCGTGCGCGTCCGGCCGTCGGGTCCGTGCGAGCTGGCCGGCGTTTTCGCGAACGACGTCATGACCGCGGTGGGGGAGGGCAAGCCGGTGGGGAACGTGGGCGCGGCTGGCGGGGTACACTCCCGGCAACATCGTGACGCTGATGGTCCTGCGCCACGGCTCGCTCATCAACCTGCCGCTGATGCTGAGGCGACGCGTGCACCAGCGATGCCATCACGGTGATGGGCGGCGGGTTGGGGCCGAGCATCAGCAGCAGGTTGATGAGCGAGCCGTGGCGCAGGATCATCAGCGTCACGATGTGTACCCCGCCAGCCGCGCCTGCAGCTCGGTAGCGATGGCCTATATTAGTCACTTAGGACTCACCAGGTGACTACCGTGATAGTCAGCATCCAGGCAATTCCGCGCAGTTCCAGGTCATAAGGGTGGACAGGCCTCATGTGTCCCGAGCGGCGGCCCTAGGCAGACACTATGGGGGACATCATGCGCTTTGGCGAAGGGAGAGAAGACGGCGGGGGAGGCGACGCGTGCTCCGGCGACACCACCACGGCGGCGATGGGCGACGGGTTGGGGCCGCCCTCTTCCCTTCGCCAAAGCGCATGATGTCTCCCATAGTGTCTGCCTAGGACCGCTCGGGACACATGAGGCCGGTCTACCCTTATGCCTCATCCCTGGCGCCGACAACCACGGTAGGCACCCGGTGACTAATGCAGGCCGCCGCTACAGATGCGCTGCATTCCAAACTCAGGCTTTCACGACGCCAGCAAAGCATGAAGAGGAACGACGACCCCCCAACGGAAGGAGAAGTGTCCAGCGCCACGCGTGAAATTGACGGCAGGAATCGCAGCCGCGTGCACACCGGCGAGGAAGGGAAAGGTCGCGAAGACGAAGATTCGAAGGAGAGCCGCCGCCACCGTACCGTCACACTCGCAAACAACATCAAAAGAGACTCAAATTTCTCGGTGGCAGCTCTGATTCTTGAGTCGATTTCGCTTTCCCTCCAGGCGCAAGGCACCGTCGAAAGTCGGGCTCTCGATCGCTTCTCATCCTCTCATCCTTTGAGGATGACAGGGGAATTTGGTACAAGCACCCGCTTTATACGATTGCATGATCTCAAGGAGAGAATGTACTGCAGCCCACGCACAACACGTGGTCCGGGCGTCAGCGCCCAAGGAAGAAACCCCCCTCACTTTGTAGTTGTTTTGCTTCTCCCCCCCTCTAGCCTCCGTCAGGGATCCACAGCAATATGCGCCTCGATTCGCCAGGTAGGCCAACGGGGCGGCCCCCGTTGGCCTACCCCCCCCGGTGTAAAAAGAAAGGGAAAAAAAGCGAGGAATCGTGTCCTCCGTTTCTGTCCAATGTACTGTGCCTCGCAGCGTGTAGAGCATGCCGGGTGCCACCCGCAGGATTTCGTTGTGTTTCCCCGTCTTCTTTGCCACTCTCCTTTTCTTGCAACAGGTGCTCAATCTGCACGCAAGTTGCTGCGTGCGGACTGCGCGCAGAGGTTGCCGATGCAGTTCAAGCGAGTCAAGTACCCATCTAAAAACTACACGAAAAGAGACGGTCATACGGTATCAAGACGACAGACAGTCACCTACTACGGCACCATACTAATAAGGGCCTACCGTCAGTAAGGTACCGTAATGGATTAATGTTGAACCAGGTAAAAACTGGGACACTCCCCAAATATGGGACTGGGTGTCCCATATTTGGGTTGGCATTTTTTTTGGGGGTTTGCGACTTTGCTTACTTTGCAGAATACCACGACCCTGGCGCTTGCCCGCGCCTTGGCGTGCTGAATCCCCAGCTCGGCCCCTAGATGCTGCTGCTATAGGAGGCTCCAGGACCACCACTGGTGCAAACCTGGGACACCGGGACACCCCCGGTGTCCCAGGTTTTACCCGGTCTGTCATTTCCCGGTTCCAACTTTAGTCCGGTTCAACATTATTCCGATTACGGTATGTGGATAATGGCCGAAACCAACAAAGAGCAAAGGCACACACCGATCTTCATACCACCACCTGTAACAACACTCAGACCACAGGATATATCTTCCCATCTTGCCGAAGGGTACCCGGAGACTGTACACCCCGGGGTTTCAAGCGAACTTTCACTCCCACAACCGTTATGGAATACAACTGCCTCGCTGTATACAACTGACGCTATTACCCCTGGTATTTGCTTCAGGTTCCGTTGAATACTCCTGTCACCGGAGCTCTGAGCCGTCCAAAAAAAGGCCACGTTAAAAGATGGTCCCTTCCCCCCCAATCGTGGGATCTCAACCTCCCACGATTTATACTTCGACAAGATTTGGCCACAATAGTCATAGATGGTTGGGTAACTTGTGAGAGAGTAGTGATGCATCGGCGCATACCTCGAAAGGTTCTGTTTGTGAACGGGATTTTCCAGGCTGCGTCGAAAAGTACGTGCGCTCGGCTAAAGGCCGGGAAACAGTAAAGTTCGGCCGAAGCTAAGTTCTGGTGACGCAAAGTTCGGGCGCAGCTGAGTTCGGGCAAAGCAAAGTCCCGCAAACGTTTGGGGTTGGTGAGACTTTCCACAGAGAAGGTGGAAAGCGAACCGAACCAAACCTCGCAAGAACTTGCGCGTCTTCAAGTCCACCTAGTCTATATAGTTGGGGTCAAAATACCGACTTTCTTTTTCTCTCACAGGACAAGAGGAATTCGTTACAGAAGATGGGAGGCGACGGCAAAGGCAAAGGAGGAAAGGGTGACAAAGGCGGCGGAAAAGGAGGCTACAAAGGCGACAAGGGCGGCGACAAGGGAGGTGGCTTCAAAGGCGGCAAGGGTGGCGACAAAGGAGGCGGGTTCAAAGGTGGCAAGGGGAAGCCGGCTTCACTGCCGTTCAGGCAGGCCGTCGCCACGAGCGGACACGATTATAATGCGGGATACGTTCCCCCGTACTGTTTCAACGACGGGGCCCCTCGTCTGTCGTCTGCGGGTCGGCTCGACTATGCTGACGTGCAGAAAGCTCTTGCCGAAGTCAAGGGCGCCATGGAGAAGGTCCAGACCGCAACGCCTGGGAAGAAGGGAACAGCGTCGAAGGCTCTCGCCAATATGATCGAAATAGACTTCGAAAAAGGCGCCGTTTTCTTCCAGTACGACGCGAAACTCTCACCGGAGGTGAAGAGCCGAAAGACGCACCGGAGCCTGACGGAGAAGGTCATCAAAGAGACCTACGCTGATGCTCGTGTCATCATCGTTGGTGACATTGTCTTCTGCAGCAAGCAGCTGAAAGACGGCGACCTCAATTTCAAAGCCAGCGCGAAGGAGGAAGACAAAAAATTCCGTGCGATCAGCGAGACATTTGTCCTGACGTTGAAGCAGACACAGCAGGTTACCACAACGCGCATCACACAGGACCTGATCACCGTATACTCCCGCGTATGTTCTTTTTTTCCCTTCAGCCTACATCATCACATTGATTTGCCAGAATGTCTTGGTTCAGATTGATTTTCCAGGTAACGCAGATGTTGGTATCTCAGGTGGGATACTGAGTGGAACTCTGCAATCGATGGCCGGCGCGGCGTGCTCGGGAAGAGATGGACCTTCGGTCGCGATCACTCGCAAGCAGACCAACACCCATCCGCCATGTGCCAGTTAGTAAAAAGTGACACTCGTGAGGAGAAGAACGCATAGTCGCTCGAGACTTTCTGAGATCGTCCTCACGAATTATGCGTGTTTTTTTTTTCTAATCGACGAGATCTCTCACTGATCCGGATCTCCATTTCCCGTCTCACACTCAGGTGCTGAAGGACGTTCTAGAGCGCGACGACTGGCAGAAGATCGGCAGAACGCACTTCGACATGGCACAAGAAGTTCCCATCGCGAACTTGAACAAAATACTAATCCCCGGCATCCACTTGACGCTGGGGGCAAACTCTTTCGGTTCCGGTCTCGCGATGACGATTGACGTCGTCAACAAAGTTGTCTCCACCAGAACGGTGTACGAAGAGCTGAACCTCAGCAACCCGAAAAACCACTCTAGACTGAGTGCGTGCATCGGCACGGTATGCTCTCTGTTCATGTTGCGAAACCAATGTTGGCTTGTCTAATGAGTTAGCTAATTTGTGTTGATTGGATGACTGCTCCTCCTTGCCCACCATCGTTCACTGCCAGCTTTCAAACACCCAGTCTCAGTGAGCATCCTTGGTTTGCACTCTCGTTTCCTTCACGCTTTTTTACGCAAGCAAATGATTCTTGCTCAGCCAGCCACCAATTCTTCTGCAATTCGCACACAGATAATGATGACGACGTACAGTGCAAAGGACCGGAAGAAGCGAACGGTCAAGATCGACGGCGTCGACACGTCAAAGAACGAGAACACGAAGATGCCAGAGGTATGAACACACTTGCTTTTACATAGCTCAATGTACTGCCCCGTTTTCCGCTGCGAACGAAGTGGATTCTATGTTCCCTGCACTGCGCAGCTGCATGCTGGGTTCGGGGCCGTCCGTACCGTAACTGGGTCAAAGGCTTCTCACCTTCGGAGCCGCTCTGCTGCGACAACAACAAATTCTCGCAGCTTCCTTAAACGACGGGCTGCACCTCAGTTCGAAGGCTGATTATCAGCCGAAGTCTTATCGGGAAGAATTGTTCAATCTGTTGACTATTGGGTTGAATCTCAGAGGTAGAAAACGCAACGGAAGGAAGCACGCCAACAACCCAACCAACAGCTCGGCGACCGATCCCTAAGAGAGTACTTCGAAACGCAGTACCAGCTGAAGGACATTCCCAAGGGACAACCGTTGCTTTTCCACGAAGCCATGCGCAAGGACAAGGACGGAAACCAGACGAAGGTGAAGGAGTACTACCTGCCGTCGGTGCTGAAGGTTACGGGCCTTGCTCCGGAGCTTTCGGACCCGCAGTTGCGGGCACACGTGACGTCTATGTGCGCGGTGAAGCCGAACTTAAGGTTCGAAAAGATCTTCGGGCTTGCCAAGAAGCTCTTCAGCGCCAACTTCAAGAAAGAGATTGCGGCGTGGTCTCTGAAGCTGGCCCCGGGGTTCATCCTCTCTCCGGCGAGGGCACTTCCGGATCCGGTTATTCAAATGAGCAGCGGATACCAGAAGGTATGCGTACAAACACTTGTTCTCTCACCCTTTCCCACATTTGCATGTAAGTAGTTTCCCACCTGCTTCGCAGAAGACATGATTCTGCTGTTTACCACACGCCAACGAAAGAGCATGAGACGTGAAAGGAACCACAGCTGCAACTCGCGTATTCCGCGGTCACTCATGACAAATTGCCATCGCCTGCGGCCGACTGAAACTCTATTATGGTGCAAACGGGCGAGGCCGCTGCCTTCCACGCTGGACTTTTGTGGACGACAGATGATTAGTAGGCCACCTTCCCCTGTGGATAGACCACGGCCAGTTCTATCTTCATTTCTCAGGCCGCACAGCGAGGTTTTTTGTGTTGCTGGGAAGATCATGATCTCGTCCCAGAGACACCCTGACACTCTTATCACTACACACGCATTCCAACTCGCAGGTGGGGATGTCGTGGAGGTTCGACATCGACAAGCGACCGCAAAACCCCGACCCGTCGACCGCCTTCGTCAGCGTGAACAAGGCTGTCGCCAAGGTTCTGGTTGTCATGCCGCCGCAAACAGACTACTGGTGGCGCAACAACTCGCGGAACTTGCAGGGTGCGCTGCAATACTTCGCGGGGGGCAAGAAGATCGATTTCAAGGAGCACGAAATCGCGGGCTTTGATGAGCAAAGCATCGCGGCCGTTTTTGCCCAGTTCACGGGCAAGCCGGACGCGTACCTGGTTCTTGCACCGAAGACAGACGACAAGGCATACGCGGCGATCAAGTGGTATGGGACGGAGTACGGTGTGGTTACCCAAGTGGCGAAGACGACGGGGGACCGCCCGATGAAAGCGATCACAAACAATATCGCAGCTCAGATCCTCGTGAAGCGGGGGAACAAGGCTTGGAAGAAGAAGGACTGCCATTTCCCGGACACGATGGTCGTGGGAGTGGCGCAGCACCACGCAGGCGACGGGAGTGGCAGGGGGACGAAGATGTCGATCATGGGCGTGGCCTCGTCTGTTGACGACGAGTTGATGGGTTGGACAGTGTCGCACGTGGGTATGCAAGCGGGTGAGACGGTGTCGAAGAAGATCAAAGAACCGATGTTGAAGGCCCTCCAAAAGTACGCCGAAGAGAGAGGGAAGGCGCCCAAAGAAATCGTGTTCTTCCGTGAAGGTGGATCCGAGGGGGAGATTCCCTTGATTCTGCTGGAGGAAGTGAAAGCCATTCGCGATGCGATGAGTGAACTGAAGGTGAAGGCAACCATCACCTTCTTCTTGGTCCTGCGGAAGGCTCACTTGAGAATCGCACAGGGCAGCATTGCGGAGACGAAGATTGAAGTGTCGTCAGATGGTGCGCCGCCTCCCGGGACGGTTATGGACAGTCTGATTGTCAACCCGCAAGGGTTCGAGTTCTTCTTGCTTTCTCAACTTGCGAACATTGGGTCACCGAGCCCAATCAAGTACAAGTGTCTTCTCTTCGAAGGGAAGAAGCTCGACGCCGACAAGTACGAGTGCATGGCCAACGACCTGGCTTGCATGTACTACAACTGGCAAGGACCGATTGCATTGCCTGCGCCCCTGATGTACGCGCAGCGGGATGCCAAGATGGTTGGCGACTGCCTGCTCGACCCGAATACTGGCAAGATTGTTTCCCCGACAGGAACCCCGAAGTTCTGGTATGGTCTTTTGTCATCTACCCCTGTCTCAGTCCAGTAAACGACTCAGCAAAACCGTTCAGCTGTTCCAGAAATCCATGGACAGGCTGGACAAGCGTGGACAAGCTAGGCTATCAAAACAGACACTCTGCATTCTTCTTCTACGTGGAACAGACCCAGGTTTCTACGATGCCAAGCACACCACTACACACACACGCAGGATTCCGAACATCTGATCAGCCGATGTCGTGGTGGAGCAGACAATTGTGCCTCGGGTCAGAGAGACCCGAGATTGCACCGCCGCTTTCTATTTTGCCGGTGTTTTCAGCATTTTCTTTTTTCGAACTTTCAAGACGATCGCGTTCTGGACAGTAATTCCAGAAAAATCTTTAACCGTAAGACTCTCGAATGTTTCAGTCCAAAGAAAGAGCATGCCACTTCTTCCTTCTTTTTCACGCAATATCCCACCAAAGGCGTGCAATTATTCTTCTTTCTCGAGAAAACAATACTCGAGGAGGCTCGCTGTTGCGACAGAGGAAGCCCTGCACTTCATCCACACAAGTGTGCAGCTGTTCACGAGTTTTGTTTCGATTTTCAGGGTGCGTTGGAGCCCGGTTGTGATGTAACGCAATCAGTTGCTTGCTGTCACGGAGGAAGGAGATTGCGCACCAAGTTTGAAAACCGGCATCCACATTCCCTCAATACACACATGCACCATTCCTCTGTTTCCCTTTTTGTTACTTTTGTCTGCCCGTTCTCCCGGGTTTCGACGCAGTGCTTTGCGAAGTATCCTCGTACAGCACAGCTCGGTGGTTGGGCGTTTCCTTCTTCAAAAATCTTCCAGAACTCTTCATTGTGCTGTTTCATGACAAGCAGCAGAAAGCTGAAGGCACCCTCTCCCCTGACCGTCTAGAGTTCCGACTCAGCTTTGTATTGTGTGGCGGTTCTGTGGCTTATGGAGGCCCTCTGCAGCAGTGTAAGTACTATAGGCTCGCCGAGGTTCGCCTCGGCAATAGCACCATACGTTGTGCATGATCTTCTCGAGGAGCCCATAACTGCAGAGAGAGCGTGCATTACGGGGTGCAATAGGTCAGAACAGGGACGAAGGCAGATCCGCAGTACAGAAACAAAACCCAGACTTCTATCGGTCAGTTTACCTGATCACGATGGCTTCCCTCCCCCCGCCGCTCTTCGAATGCACCGACGCTGCTTTTGGCTTTTGTCGTTCTTTTGCCGTAGGATGCCACGAGCCACCGCACCATGTAGGGTGTCCATGCTGTCGCTACCTCTCCGAACAACGAAATGGAAGGCGTAAGTGTCTTATATGACCGACAGTTTCGGATTCCGGCTTGGATGGTCAACTAGATTGACCTCGTTTCAGAATCCGGCTCACGTAGACGGACACAACGGATTTGAAAATGGTCCACACCTCCATGTGAAGTGGCGATGCACTGACCATTGCGCCACAAACGCAGACCTCGCAAGGTTTGCTTCCTCTGGTTCGTTGCTGCGGTAAGCCACATACGATGTTGTGAGGAACCACCTGCAGTAGTAGCTCGATGCATGAACGTCGCGGACGTTGTACAAAGCCTCCTCCTGTAGGAATACGATGGTGAGACTTTCCACAGAGAAGGTGGAAAGCGAACCGAACCAAACCTCGCAAGAACTTGCGCGTCTTCAAGTCCACCTAGTCTATATAGTTGGGGTCAAAATACCGACTTTCTTTTTCTCTCACAGGACAAGAGGAATTCGTTACAGAAGATGGGAGGCGACGGCAAAGGCAAAGGAGGAAAGGGTGACAAAGGCGGCGGAAAAGGAGGCTACAAAGGCGACAAGGGCGGCGACAAGGGAGGTGGCTTCAAAGGCGGCAAGGGTGGCGACAAAGGAGGCGGGTTCAAAGGTGGCAAGGGGAAGCCGGCTTCACTGCCGTTCAGGCAGGCCGTCGCCACGAGCGGACACGATTATAATGCGGGATACGTTCCCCCGTACTGTTTCAACGACGGGGCCCCTCGTCTGTCGTCTGCGGGTCGGCTCGACTATGCTGACGTGCAGAAAGCTCTTGCCGAAGTCAAGGGCGCCATGGAGAAGGTCCAGACCGCAACGCCTGGGAAGAAGGGAACAGCGTCGAAGGCTCTCGCCAATATGATCGAAATAGACTTCGAAAAAGGCGCCGTTTTCTTCCAGTACGACGCGAAACTCTCACCGGAGGTGAAGAGCCGAAAGACGCACCGGAGCCTGACGGAGAAGGTCATCAAAGAGACCTACGCTGATGCTCGTGTCATCATCGTTGGTGACATTGTCTTCTGCAGCAAGCAGCTGAAAGACGGCGACCTCAATTTCAAAGCCAGCGCGAAGGAGGAAGACAAAAAATTCCGTGCGATCAGCGAGACATTTGTCCTGACGTTGAAGCAGACACAGCAGGTTACCACAACGCGCATCACACAGGACCTGATCACCGTATACTCCCGCGTATGTTCTTTTTTTCCCTTCAGCCTACATCATCACATTGATTTGCCAGAATGTCTTGGTTCAGATTGATTTTCCAGGTAACGCAGATGTTGGTATCTCAGGTGGGATACTGAGTGGAACTCTGCAATCGATGGCCGGCGCGGCGTGCTCGGGAAGAGATGGACCTTCGGTCGCGATCACTCGCAAGCAGACCAACACCCATCCGCCATGTGCCAGTTAGTAAAAAGTGACACTCGTGAGGAGAAGAACGCATAGTCGCTCGAGACTTTCTGAGATCGTCCTCACGAATTATGCGTGTTTTTTTTTTCTAATCGACGAGATCTCTCACTGATCCGGATCTCCATTTCCCGTCTCACACTCAGGTGCTGAAGGACGTTCTAGAGCGCGACGACTGGCAGAAGATCGGCAGAACGCACTTCGACATGGCACAAGAAGTTCCCATCGCGAACTTGAACAAAATACTAATCCCCGGCATCCACTTGACGCTGGGGGCAAACTCTTTCGGTTCCGGTCTCGCGATGACGATTGACGTCGTCAACAAAGTTGTCTCCACCAGAACGGTGTACGAAGAGCTGAACCTCAGCAACCCGAAAAACCACTCTAGACTGAGTGCGTGCATCGGCACGGTATGCTCTCTGTTCATGTTGCGAAACCAATGTTGGCTTGTCTAATGAGTTAGCTAATTTGTGTTGATTGGATGACTGCTCCTCCTTGCCCACCATCGTTCACTGCCAGCTTTCAAACACCCAGTCTCAGTGAGCATCCTTGGTTTGCACTCTCGTTTCCTTCACGCTTTTTTACGCAAGCAAATGATTCTTGCTCAGCCAGCCACCAATTCTTCTGCAATTCGCACACAGATAATGATGACGACGTACAGTGCAAAGGACCGGAAGAAGCGAACGGTCAAGATCGACGGCGTCGACACGTCAAAGAACGAGAACACGAAGATGCCAGAGGTATGAACACACTTGCTTTTACATAGCTCAATGTACTGCCCCGTTTTCCGCTGCGAACGAAGTGGATTCTATGTTCCCTGCACTGCGCAGCTGCATGCTGGGTTCGGGGCCGTCCGTACCGTAACTGGGTCAAAGGCTTCTCACCTTCGGAGCCGCTCTGCTGCGACAACAACAAATTCTCGCAGCTTCCTTAAACGACGGGCTGCACCTCAGTTCGAAGGCTGATTATCAGCCGAAGTCTTATCGGGAAGAATTGTTCAATCTGTTGACTATTGGGTTGAATCTCAGAGGTAGAAAACGCAACGGAAGGAAGCACGCCAACAACCCAACCAACAGCTCGGCGACCGATCCCTAAGAGAGTACTTCGAAACGCAGTACCAGCTGAAGGACATTCCCAAGGGACAACCGTTGCTTTTCCACGAAGCCATGCGCAAGGACAAGGACGGAAACCAGACGAAGGTGAAGGAGTACTACCTGCCGTCGGTGCTGAAGGTTACGGGCCTTGCTCCGGAGCTTTCGGACCCGCAGTTGCGGGCACACGTGACGTCTATGTGCGCGGTGAAGCCGAACTTAAGGTTCGAAAAGATCTTCGGGCTTGCCAAGAAGCTCTTCAGCGCCAACTTCAAGAAAGAGATTGCGGCGTGGTCTCTGAAGCTGGCCCCGGGGTTCATCCTCTCTCCGGCGAGGGCACTTCCGGATCCGGTTATTCAAATGAGCAGCGGATACCAGAAGGTATGCGTACAAACACTTGTTCTCTCACCCTTTCCCACATTTGCATGTAAGTAGTTTCCCACCTGCTTCGCAGAAGACATGATTCTGCTGTTTACCACACGCCAACGAAAGAGCATGAGACGTGAAAGGAACCACAGCTGCAACTCGCGTATTCCGCGGTCACTCATGACAAATTGCCATCGCCTGCGGCCGACTGAAACTCTATTATGGTGCAAACGGGCGAGGCCGCTGCCTTCCACGCTGGACTTTTGTGGACGACAGATGATTAGTAGGCCACCTTCCCCTGTGGATAGACCACGGCCAGTTCTATCTTCATTTCTCAGGCCGCACAGCGAGGTTTTTTGTGTTGCTGGGAAGATCATGATCTCGTCCCAGAGACACCCTGACACTCTTATCACTACACACGCATTCCAACTCGCAGGTGGGGATGTCGTGGAGGTTCGACATCGACAAGCGACCGCAAAACCCCGACCCGTCGACCGCCTTCGTCAGCGTGAACAAGGCTGTCGCCAAGGTTCTGGTTGTCATGCCGCCGCAAACAGACTACTGGTGGCGCAACAACTCGCGGAACTTGCAGGGTGCGCTGCAATACTTCGCGGGGGGCAAGAAGATCGATTTCAAGGAGCACGAAATCGCGGGCTTTGATGAGCAAAGCATCGCGGCCGTTTTTGCCCAGTTCACGGGCAAGCCGGACGCGTACCTGGTTCTTGCACCGAAGACAGACGACAAGGCATACGCGGCGATCAAGTGGTATGGGACGGAGTACGGTGTGGTTACCCAAGTGGCGAAGACGACGGGGGACCGCCCGATGAAAGCGATCACAAACAATATCGCAGCTCAGATCCTCGTGAAGCGGGGGAACAAGGCTTGGAAGAAGAAGGACTGCCATTTCCCGGACACGATGGTCGTGGGAGTGGCGCAGCACCACGCAGGCGACGGGAGTGGCAGGGGGACGAAGATGTCGATCATGGGCGTGGCCTCGTCTGTTGACGACGAGTTGATGGGTTGGACAGTGTCGCACGTGGGTATGCAAGCGGGTGAGACGGTGTCGAAGAAGATCAAAGAACCGATGTTGAAGGCCCTCCAAAAGTACGCCGAAGAGAGAGGGAAGGCGCCCAAAGAAATCGTGTTCTTCCGTGAAGGTGGATCCGAGGGGGAGATTCCCTTGATTCTGCTGGAGGAAGTGAAAGCCATTCGCGATGCGATGAGTGAACTGAAGGTGAAGGCAACCATCACCTTCTTCTTGGTCCTGCGGAAGGCTCACTTGAGAATCGCACAGGGCAGCATTGCGGAGACGAAGATTGAAGTGTCGTCAGATGGTGCGCCGCCTCCCGGGACGGTTATGGACAGTCTGATTGTCAACCCGCAAGGGTTCGAGTTCTTCTTGCTTTCTCAACTTGCGAACATTGGGTCACCGAGCCCAATCAAGTACAAGTGTCTTCTCTTCGAAGGGAAGAAGCTCGACGCCGACAAGTACGAGTGCATGGCCAACGACCTGGCTTGCATGTACTACAACTGGCAAGGACCGATTGCATTGCCTGCGCCCCTGATGTACGCGCAGCGGGATGCCAAGATGGTTGGCGACTGCCTGCTCGACCCGAATACTGGCAAGATTGTTTCCCCGACAGGAACCCCGAAGTTCTGGTATGGTCTTTTGTCATCTACCCCTGTCTCAGTCCAGTAAACGACTCAGCAAAACCGTTCAGCTGTTCCAGAAATCCATGGACAGGCTGGACAAGCGTGGACAAGCTAGGCTATCAAAACAGACACTCTGCATTCTTCTTCTACGTGGAACAGACCCAGGTTTCTACGATGCCAAGCACACCACTACACACACACGCAGGATTCCGAACATCTGATCAGCCGATGTCGTGGTGGAGCAGACAATTGTGCCTCGGGTCAGAGAGACCCGAGATTGCACCGCCGCTTTCTATTTTGCCGGTGTTTTCAGCATTTTCTTTTTTCGAACTTTCAAGACGATCGCGTTCTGGACAGTAATTCCAGAAAAATCTTTAACCGTAAGACTCTCGAATGTTTCAGTCCAAAGAAAGAGCATGCCACTTCTTCCTTCTTTTTCACGCAATATCCCACCAAAGGCGTGCAATTATTCTTCTTTCTCGAGAAAACAATACTCGAGGAGGCTCGCTGTTGCGACAGAGGAAGCCCTGCACTTCATCCACACAAGTGTGCAGCTGTTCACGAGTTTTGTTTCGATTTTCAGGGTGCGTTGGAGCCCGGTTGTGATGTAACGCAATCAGTTGCTTGCTGTCACGGAGGAAGGAGATTGCGCACCAAGTTTGAAAACCGGCATCCACATTCCCTCAATACACACATGCACCATTCCTCTGTTTCCCTTTTTGTTACTTTTGTCTGCCCGTTCTCCCGGGTTTCGACGCAGTGCTTTGCGAAGTATCCTCGTACAGCACAGCTCGGTGGTTGGGCGTTTCCTTCTTCAAAAATCTTCCAGAACTCTTCATTGTGCTGTTTCATGACAAGCAGCAGAAAGCTGAAGGCACCCTCTCCCCTGACCGTCTAGAGTTCCGACTCAGCTTTGTATTGTGTGGCGGTTCTGTGGCTTATGGAGGCCCTCTGCAGCAGTGTAAGTACTATAGGCTCGCCGAGGTTCGCCTCGGCAATAGCACCATACGTTGTGCATGATCTTCTCGAGGAGCCCATAACTGCAGAGAGAGCGTGCATTACGGGGTGCAATAGGTCAGAACAGGGACGAAGGCAGATCCGCAGTACAGAAACAAAACCCAGACTTCTATCGGTCAGTTTACCTGATCACGATGGCTTCCCTCCCCCCGCCGCTCTTCGAATGCACCGACGCTGCTTTTGGCTTTTGTCGTTCTTTTGCCGTAGGATGCCACGAGCCACCGCACCATGTAGGGTGTCCATGCTGTCGCTACCTCTCCGAACAACGAAATGGAAGGCGTAAGTGTCTTATATGACCGACAGTTTCGGATTCCGGCTTGGATGGTCAACTAGATTGACCTCGTTTCAGAATCCGGCTCACGTAGACGGACACAACGGATTTGAAAATGGTCCACACCTCCATGTGAAGTGGCGATGCACTGACCATTGCGCCACAAACGCAGACCTCGCAAGGTTTGCTTCCTCTGGTTCGTTGCTGCGGTAAGCCACATACGATGTTGTGAGGAACCACCTGCAGTAGTAGCTCGATGCATGAACGTCGCGGACGTTGTACAAAGCCTCCTCCTGTAGGAATACGATGGTGAGACTTTCCACAGAGAAGGTGGAAAGCGAACCGAACCAAACCTCGCAAGAACTTGCGCGTCTTCAAGTCCACCTAGTCTATATAGTTGGGGTCAAAATACCGACTTTCTTTTTCTCTCACAGGACAAGAGGAATTCGTTACAGAAGATGGGAGGCGACGGCAAAGGCAAAGGAGGAAAGGGTGACAAAGGCGGCGGAAAAGGAGGCTACAAAGGCGACAAGGGCGGCGACAAGGGAGGTGGCTTCAAAGGCGGCAAGGGTGGCGACAAAGGAGGCGGGTTCAAAGGTGGCAAGGGGAAGCCGGCTTCACTGCCGTTCAGGCAGGCCGTCGCCACGAGCGGACACGATTATAATGCGGGATACGTTCCCCCGTACTGTTTCAACGACGGGGCCCCTCGTCTGTCGTCTGCGGGTCGGCTCGACTATGCTGACGTGCAGAAAGCTCTTGCCGAAGTCAAGGGCGCCATGGAGAAGGTCCAGACCGCAACGCCTGGGAAGAAGGGAACAGCGTCGAAGGCTCTCGCCAATATGATCGAAATAGACTTCGAAAAAGGCGCCGTTTTCTTCCAGTACGACGCGAAACTCTCACCGGAGGTGAAGAGCCGAAAGACGCACCGGAGCCTGACGGAGAAGGTCATCAAAGAGACCTACGCTGATGCTCGTGTCATCATCGTTGGTGACATTGTCTTCTGCAGCAAGCAGCTGAAAGACGGCGACCTCAATTTCAAAGCCAGCGCGAAGGAGGAAGACAAAAAATTCCGTGCGATCAGCGAGACATTTGTCCTGACGTTGAAGCAGACACAGCAGGTTACCACAACGCGCATCACACAGGACCTGATCACCGTATACTCCCGCGTATGTTCTTTTTTTCCCTTCAGCCTACATCATCACATTGATTTGCCAGAATGTCTTGGTTCAGATTGATTTTCCAGGTAACGCAGATGTTGGTATCTCAGGTGGGATACTGAGTGGAACTCTGCAATCGATGGCCGGCGCGGCGTGCTCGGGAAGAGATGGACCTTCGGTCGCGATCACTCGCAAGCAGACCAACACCCATCCGCCATGTGCCAGTTAGTAAAAAGTGACACTCGTGAGGAGAAGAACGCATAGTCGCTCGAGACTTTCTGAGATCGTCCTCACGAATTATGCGTGTTTTTTTTTTCTAATCGACGAGATCTCTCACTGATCCGGATCTCCATTTCCCGTCTCACACTCAGGTGCTGAAGGACGTTCTAGAGCGCGACGACTGGCAGAAGATCGGCAGAACGCACTTCGACATGGCACAAGAAGTTCCCATCGCGAACTTGAACAAAATACTAATCCCCGGCATCCACTTGACGCTGGGGGCAAACTCTTTCGGTTCCGGTCTCGCGATGACGATTGACGTCGTCAACAAAGTTGTCTCCACCAGAACGGTGTACGAAGAGCTGAACCTCAGCAACCCGAAAAACCACTCTAGACTGAGTGCGTGCATCGGCACGGTATGCTCTCTGTTCATGTTGCGAAACCAATGTTGGCTTGTCTAATGAGTTAGCTAATTTGTGTTGATTGGATGACTGCTCCTCCTTGCCCACCATCGTTCACTGCCAGCTTTCAAACACCCAGTCTCAGTGAGCATCCTTGGTTTGCACTCTCGTTTCCTTCACGCTTTTTTACGCAAGCAAATGATTCTTGCTCAGCCAGCCACCAATTCTTCTGCAATTCGCACACAGATAATGATGACGACGTACAGTGCAAAGGACCGGAAGAAGCGAACGGTCAAGATCGACGGCGTCGACACGTCAAAGAACGAGAACACGAAGATGCCAGAGGTATGAACACACTTGCTTTTACATAGCTCAATGTACTGCCCCGTTTTCCGCTGCGAACGAAGTGGATTCTATGTTCCCTGCACTGCGCAGCTGCATGCTGGGTTCGGGGCCGTCCGTACCGTAACTGGGTCAAAGGCTTCTCACCTTCGGAGCCGCTCTGCTGCGACAACAACAAATTCTCGCAGCTTCCTTAAACGACGGGCTGCACCTCAGTTCGAAGGCTGATTATCAGCCGAAGTCTTATCGGGAAGAATTGTTCAATCTGTTGACTATTGGGTTGAATCTCAGAGGTAGAAAACGCAACGGAAGGAAGCACGCCAACAACCCAACCAACAGCTCGGCGACCGATCCCTAAGAGAGTACTTCGAAACGCAGTACCAGCTGAAGGACATTCCCAAGGGACAACCGTTGCTTTTCCACGAAGCCATGCGCAAGGACAAGGACGGAAACCAGACGAAGGTGAAGGAGTACTACCTGCCGTCGGTGCTGAAGGTTACGGGCCTTGCTCCGGAGCTTTCGGACCCGCAGTTGCGGGCACACGTGACGTCTATGTGCGCGGTGAAGCCGAACTTAAGGTTCGAAAAGATCTTCGGGCTTGCCAAGAAGCTCTTCAGCGCCAACTTCAAGAAAGAGATTGCGGCGTGGTCTCTGAAGCTGGCCCCGGGGTTCATCCTCTCTCCGGCGAGGGCACTTCCGGATCCGGTTATTCAAATGAGCAGCGGATACCAGAAGGTATGCGTACAAACACTTGTTCTCTCACCCTTTCCCACATTTGCATGTAAGTAGTTTCCCACCTGCTTCGCAGAAGACATGATTCTGCTGTTTACCACACGCCAACGAAAGAGCATGAGACGTGAAAGGAACCACAGCTGCAACTCGCGTATTCCGCGGTCACTCATGACAAATTGCCATCGCCTGCGGCCGACTGAAACTCTATTATGGTGCAAACGGGCGAGGCCGCTGCCTTCCACGCTGGACTTTTGTGGACGACAGATGATTAGTAGGCCACCTTCCCCTGTGGATAGACCACGGCCAGTTCTATCTTCATTTCTCAGGCCGCACAGCGAGGTTTTTTGTGTTGCTGGGAAGATCATGATCTCGTCCCAGAGACACCCTGACACTCTTATCACTACACACGCATTCCAACTCGCAGGTGGGGATGTCGTGGAGGTTCGACATCGACAAGCGACCGCAAAACCCCGACCCGTCGACCGCCTTCGTCAGCGTGAACAAGGCTGTCGCCAAGGTTCTGGTTGTCATGCCGCCGCAAACAGACTACTGGTGGCGCAACAACTCGCGGAACTTGCAGGGTGCGCTGCAATACTTCGCGGGGGGCAAGAAGATCGATTTCAAGGAGCACGAAATCGCGGGCTTTGATGAGCAAAGCATCGCGGCCGTTTTTGCCCAGTTCACGGGCAAGCCGGACGCGTACCTGGTTCTTGCACCGAAGACAGACGACAAGGCATACGCGGCGATCAAGTGGTATGGGACGGAGTACGGTGTGGTTACCCAAGTGGCGAAGACGACGGGGGACCGCCCGATGAAAGCGATCACAAACAATATCGCAGCTCAGATCCTCGTGAAGCGGGGGAACAAGGCTTGGAAGAAGAAGGACTGCCATTTCCCGGACACGATGGTCGTGGGAGTGGCGCAGCACCACGCAGGCGACGGGAGTGGCAGGGGGACGAAGATGTCGATCATGGGCGTGGCCTCGTCTGTTGACGACGAGTTGATGGGTTGGACAGTGTCGCACGTGGGTATGCAAGCGGGTGAGACGGTGTCGAAGAAGATCAAAGAACCGATGTTGAAGGCCCTCCAAAAGTACGCCGAAGAGAGAGGGAAGGCGCCCAAAGAAATCGTGTTCTTCCGTGAAGGTGGATCCGAGGGGGAGATTCCCTTGATTCTGCTGGAGGAAGTGAAAGCCATTCGCGATGCGATGAGTGAACTGAAGGTGAAGGCAACCATCACCTTCTTCTTGGTCCTGCGGAAGGCTCACTTGAGAATCGCACAGGGCAGCATTGCGGAGACGAAGATTGAAGTGTCGTCAGATGGTGCGCCGCCTCCCGGGACGGTTATGGACAGTCTGATTGTCAACCCGCAAGGGTTCGAGTTCTTCTTGCTTTCTCAACTTGCGAACATTGGGTCACCGAGCCCAATCAAGTACAAGTGTCTTCTCTTCGAAGGGAAGAAGCTCGACGCCGACAAGTACGAGTGCATGGCCAACGACCTGGCTTGCATGTACTACAACTGGCAAGGACCGATTGCATTGCCTGCGCCCCTGATGTACGCGCAGCGGGATGCCAAGATGGTTGGCGACTGCCTGCTCGACCCGAATACTGGCAAGATTGTTTCCCCGACAGGAACCCCGAAGTTCTGGTATGGTCTTTTGTCATCTACCCCTGTCTCAGTCCAGTAAACGACTCAGCAAAACCGTTCAGCTGTTCCAGAAATCCATGGACAGGCTGGACAAGCGTGGACAAGCTAGGCTATCAAAACAGACACTCTGCATTCTTCTTCTACGTGGAACAGACCCAGGTTTCTACGATGCCAAGCACACCACTACACACACACGCAGGATTCCGAACATCTGATCAGCCGATGTCGTGGTGGAGCAGACAATTGTGCCTCGGGTCAGAGAGACCCGAGATTGCACCGCCGCTTTCTATTTTGCCGGTGTTTTCAGCATTTTCTTTTTTCGAACTTTCAAGACGATCGCGTTCTGGACAGTAATTCCAGAAAAATCTTTAACCGTAAGACTCTCGAATGTTTCAGTCCAAAGAAAGAGCATGCCACTTCTTCCTTCTTTTTCACGCAATATCCCACCAAAGGCGTGCAATTATTCTTCTTTCTCGAGAAAACAATACTCGAGGAGGCTCGCTGTTGCGACAGAGGAAGCCCTGCACTTCATCCACACAAGTGTGCAGCTGTTCACGAGTTTTGTTTCGATTTTCAGGGTGCGTTGGAGCCCGGTTGTGATGTAACGCAATCAGTTGCTTGCTGTCACGGAGGAAGGAGATTGCGCACCAAGTTTGAAAACCGGCATCCACATTCCCTCAATACACACATGCACCATTCCTCTGTTTCCCTTTTTGTTACTTTTGTCTGCCCGTTCTCCCGGGTTTCGACGCAGTGCTTTGCGAAGTATCCTCGTACAGCACAGCTCGGTGGTTGGGCGTTTCCTTCTTCAAAAATCTTCCAGAACTCTTCATTGTGCTGTTTCATGACAAGCAGCAGAAAGCTGAAGGCACCCTCTCCCCTGACCGTCTAGAGTTCCGACTCAGCTTTGTATTGTGTGGCGGTTCTGTGGCTTATGGAGGCCCTCTGCAGCAGTGTAAGTACTATAGGCTCGCCGAGGTTCGCCTCGGCAATAGCACCATACGTTGTGCATGATCTTCTCGAGGAGCCCATAACTGCAGAGAGAGCGTGCATTACGGGGTGCAATAGGTCAGAACAGGGACGAAGGCAGATCCGCAGTACAGAAACAAAACCCAGACTTCTATCGGTCAGTTTACCTGATCACGATGGCTTCCCTCCCCCCGCCGCTCTTCGAATGCACCGACGCTGCTTTTGGCTTTTGTCGTTCTTTTGCCGTAGGATGCCACGAGCCACCGCACCATGTAGGGTGTCCATGCTGTCGCTACCTCTCCGAACAACGAAATGGAAGGCGTAAGTGTCTTATATGACCGACAGTTTCGGATTCCGGCTTGGATGGTCAACTAGATTGACCTCGTTTCAGAATCCGGCTCACGTAGACGGACACAACGGATTTGAAAATGGTCCACACCTCCATGTGAAGTGGCGATGCACTGACCATTGCGCCACAAACGCAGACCTCGCAAGGTTTGCTTCCTCTGGTTCGTTGCTGCGGTAAGCCACATACGATGTTGTGAGGAACCACCTGCAGTAGTAGCTCGATGCATGAACGTCGCGGACGTTGTACAAAGCCTCCTCCTGTAGGAATACGATGGTGAGACTTTCCACAGAGAAGGTGGAAAGCGAACCGAACCAAACCTCGCAAGAACTTGCGCGTCTTCAAGTCCACCTAGTCTATATAGTTGGGGTCAAAATACCGACTTTCTTTTTCTCTCACAGGACAAGAGGAATTCGTTACAGAAGATGGGAGGCGACGGCAAAGGCAAAGGAGGAAAGGGTGACAAAGGCGGCGGAAAAGGAGGCTACAAAGGCGACAAGGGCGGCGACAAGGGAGGTGGCTTCAAAGGCGGCAAGGGTGGCGACAAAGGAGGCGGGTTCAAAGGTGGCAAGGGGAAGCCGGCTTCACTGCCGTTCAGGCAGGCCGTCGCCACGAGCGGACACGATTATAATGCGGGATACGTTCCCCCGTACTGTTTCAACGACGGGGCCCCTCGTCTGTCGTCTGCGGGTCGGCTCGACTATGCTGACGTGCAGAAAGCTCTTGCCGAAGTCAAGGGCGCCATGGAGAAGGTCCAGACCGCAACGCCTGGGAAGAAGGGAACAGCGTCGAAGGCTCTCGCCAATATGATCGAAATAGACTTCGAAAAAGGCGCCGTTTTCTTCCAGTACGACGCGAAACTCTCACCGGAGGTGAAGAGCCGAAAGACGCACCGGAGCCTGACGGAGAAGGTCATCAAAGAGACCTACGCTGATGCTCGTGTCATCATCGTTGGTGACATTGTCTTCTGCAGCAAGCAGCTGAAAGACGGCGACCTCAATTTCAAAGCCAGCGCGAAGGAGGAAGACAAAAAATTCCGTGCGATCAGCGAGACATTTGTCCTGACGTTGAAGCAGACACAGCAGGTTACCACAACGCGCATCACACAGGACCTGATCACCGTATACTCCCGCGTATGTTCTTTTTTTCCCTTCAGCCTACATCATCACATTGATTTGCCAGAATGTCTTGGTTCAGATTGATTTTCCAGGTAACGCAGATGTTGGTATCTCAGGTGGGATACTGAGTGGAACTCTGCAATCGATGGCCGGCGCGGCGTGCTCGGGAAGAGATGGACCTTCGGTCGCGATCACTCGCAAGCAGACCAACACCCATCCGCCATGTGCCAGTTAGTAAAAAGTGACACTCGTGAGGAGAAGAACGCATAGTCGCTCGAGACTTTCTGAGATCGTCCTCACGAATTATGCGTGTTTTTTTTTTCTAATCGACGAGATCTCTCACTGATCCGGATCTCCATTTCCCGTCTCACACTCAGGTGCTGAAGGACGTTCTAGAGCGCGACGACTGGCAGAAGATCGGCAGAACGCACTTCGACATGGCACAAGAAGTTCCCATCGCGAACTTGAACAAAATACTAATCCCCGGCATCCACTTGACGCTGGGGGCAAACTCTTTCGGTTCCGGTCTCGCGATGACGATTGACGTCGTCAACAAAGTTGTCTCCACCAGAACGGTGTACGAAGAGCTGAACCTCAGCAACCCGAAAAACCACTCTAGACTGAGTGCGTGCATCGGCACGGTATGCTCTCTGTTCATGTTGCGAAACCAATGTTGGCTTGTCTAATGAGTTAGCTAATTTGTGTTGATTGGATGACTGCTCCTCCTTGCCCACCATCGTTCACTGCCAGCTTTCAAACACCCAGTCTCAGTGAGCATCCTTGGTTTGCACTCTCGTTTCCTTCACGCTTTTTACGCAAGCAAATGATTCTTGCTCAGCCAGCCACCAATTCTTCTGCAATTCGCACACAGATAATGATGACGACGTACAGTGCAAAGGACCGGAAGAAGCGAACGGTCAAGATCGACGGCGTCGACACGTCAAAGAACGAGAACACGAAGATGCCAGAGGTATGAACACACTTGCTTTTACATAGCTCAATGTACTGCCCCGTTTTCCGCTGCGAACGAAGTGGATTCTATGTTCCCTGCACTGCGCAGCTGCATGCTGGGTTCGGGGCCGTCCGTACCGTAACTGGGTCAAAGGCTTCTCACCTTCGGAGCCGCTCTGCTGCGACAACAACAAATTCTCGCAGCTTCCTTAAACGACGGGCTGCACCTCAGTTCGAAGGCTGATTATCAGCCGAAGTCTTATCGGGAAGAATTGTTCAATCTGTTGACTATTGGGTTGAATCTCAGAGGTAGAAAACGCAACGGAAGGAAGCACGCCAACAACCCAACCAACAGCTCGGCGACCGATCCCTAAGAGAGTACTTCGAAACGCAGTACCAGCTGAAGGACATTCCCAAGGGACAACCGTTGCTTTTCCACGAAGCCATGCGCAAGGACAAGGACGGAAACCAGACGAAGGTGAAGGAGTACTACCTGCCGTCGGTGCTGAAGGTTACGGGCCTTGCTCCGGAGCTTTCGGACCCGCAGTTGCGGGCACACGTGACGTCTATGTGCGCGGTGAAGCCGAACTTAAGGTTCGAAAAGATCTTCGGGCTTGCCAAGAAGCTCTTCAGCGCCAACTTCAAGAAAGAGATTGCGGCGTGGTCTCTGAAGCTGGCCCCGGGGTTCATCCTCTCTCCGGCGAGGGCACTTCCGGATCCGGTTATTCAAATGAGCAGCGGATACCAGAAGGTATGCGTACAAACACTTGTTCTCTCACCCTTTCCCACATTTGCATGTAAGTAGTTTCCCACCTGCTTCGCAGAAGACATGATTCTGCTGTTTACCACACGCCAACGAAAGAGCATGAGACGTGAAAGGAACCACAGCTGCAACTCGCGTATTCCGCGGTCACTCATGACAAATTGCCATCGCCTGCGGCCGACTGAAACTCTATTATGGTGCAAACGGGCGAGGCCGCTGCCTTCCACGCTGGACTTTTGTGGACGACAGATGATTAGTAGGCCACCTTCCCCTGTGGATAGACCACGGCCAGTTCTATCTTCATTTCTCAGGCCGCACAGCGAGGTTTTTTGTGTTGCTGGGAAGATCATGATCTCGTCCCAGAGACACCCTGACACTCTTATCACTACACACGCATTCCAACTCGCAGGTGGGGATGTCGTGGAGGTTCGACATCGACAAGCGACCGCAAAACCCCGACCCGTCGACCGCCTTCGTCAGCGTGAACAAGGCTGTCGCCAAGGTTCTGGTTGTCATGCCGCCGCAAACAGACTACTGGTGGCGCAACAACTCGCGGAACTTGCAGGGTGCGCTGCAATACTTCGCGGGGGGCAAGAAGATCGATTTCAAGGAGCACGAAATCGCGGGCTTTGATGAGCAAAGCATCGCGGCCGTTTTTGCCCAGTTCACGGGCAAGCCGGACGCGTACCTGGTTCTTGCACCGAAGACAGACGACAAGGCATACGCGGCGATCAAGTGGTATGGGACGGAGTACGGTGTGGTTACCCAAGTGGCGAAGACGACGGGGGACCGCCCGATGAAAGCGATCACAAACAATATCGCAGCTCAGATCCTCGTGAAGCGGGGGAACAAGGCTTGGAAGAAGAAGGACTGCCATTTCCCGGACACGATGGTCGTGGGAGTGGCGCAGCACCACGCAGGCGACGGGAGTGGCAGGGGGACGAAGATGTCGATCATGGGCGTGGCCTCGTCTGTTGACGACGAGTTGATGGGTTGGACAGTGTCGCACGTGGGTATGCAAGCGGGTGAGACGGTGTCGAAGAAGATCAAAGAACCGATGTTGAAGGCCCTCCAAAAGTACGCCGAAGAGAGAGGGAAGGCGCCCAAAGAAATCGTGTTCTTCCGTGAAGGTGGATCCGAGGGGGAGATTCCCTTGATTCTGCTGGAGGAAGTGAAAGCCATTCGCGATGCGATGAGTGAACTGAAGGTGAAGGCAACCATCACCTTCTTCTTGGTCCTGCGGAAGGCTCACTTGAGAATCGCACAGGGCAGCATTGCGGAGACGAAGATTGAAGTGTCGTCAGATGGTGCGCCGCCTCCCGGGACGGTTATGGACAGTCTGATTGTCAACCCGCAAGGGTTCGAGTTCTTCTTGCTTTCTCAACTTGCGAACATTGGGTCACCGAGCCCAATCAAGTACAAGTGTCTTCTCTTCGAAGGGAAGAAGCTCGACGCCGACAAGTACGAGTGCATGGCCAACGACCTGGCTTGCATGTACTACAACTGGCAAGGACCGATTGCATTGCCTGCGCCCCTGATGTACGCGCAGCGGGATGCCAAGATGGTTGGCGACTGCCTGCTCGACCCGAATACTGGCAAGATTGTTTCCCCGACAGGAACCCCGAAGTTCTGGTATGGTCTTTTGTCATCTACCCCTGTCTCAGTCCAGTAAACGACTCAGCAAAACCGTTCAGCTGTTCCAGAAATCCATGGACAGGCTGGACAAGCGTGGACAAGCTAGGCTATCAAAACAGACACTCTGCATTCTTCTTCTACGTGGAACAGACCCAGGTTTCTACGATGCCAAGCACACCACTACACACACACGCAGGATTCCGAACATCTGATCAGCCGATGTCGTGGTGGAGCAGACAATTGTGCCTCGGGTCAGAGAGACCCGAGATTGCACCGCCGCTTTCTATTTTGCCGGTGTTTTCAGCATTTTCTTTTTTCGAACTTTCAAGACGATCGCGTTCTGGACAGTAATTCCAGAAAAATCTTTAACCGTAAGACTCTCGAATGTTTCAGTCCAAAGAAAGAGCATGCCACTTCTTCCTTCTTTTTCACGCAATATCCCACCAAAGGCGTGCAATTATTCTTCTTTCTCGAGAAAACAATACTCGAGGAGGCTCGCTGTTGCGACAGAGGAAGCCCTGCACTTCATCCACACAAGTGTGCAGCTGTTCACGAGTTTTGTTTCGATTTTCAGGGTGCGTTGGAGCCCGGTTGTGATGTAACGCAATCAGTTGCTTGCTGTCACGGAGGAAGGAGATTGCGCACCAAGTTTGAAAACCGGCATCCACATTCCCTCAATACACACATGCACCATTCCTCTGTTTCCCTTTTTGTTACTTTTGTCTGCCCGTTCTCCCGGGTTTCGACGCAGTGCTTTGCGAAGTATCCTCGTACAGCACAGCTCGGTGGTTGGGCGTTTCCTTCTTCAAAAATCTTCCAGAACTCTTCATTGTGCTGTTTCATGACAAGCAGCAGAAAGCTGAAGGCACCCTCTCCCCTGACCGTCTAGAGTTCCGACTCAGCTTTGTATTGTGTGGCGGTTCTGTGGCTTATGGAGGCCCTCTGCAGCAGTGTAAGTACTATAGGCTCGCCGAGGTTCGCCTCGGCAATAGCACCATACGTTGTGCATGATCTTCTCGAGGAGCCCATAACTGCAGAGAGAGCGTGCATTACGGGGTGCAATAGGTCAGAACAGGGACGAAGGCAGATCCGCAGTACAGAAACAAAACCCAGACTTCTATCGGTCAGTTTACCTGATCACGATGGCTTCCCTCCCCCCGCCGCTCTTCGAATGCACCGACGCTGCTTTTGGCTTTTGTCGTTCTTTTGCCGTAGGATGCCACGAGCCACCGCACCATGTAGGGTGTCCATGCTGTCGCTACCTCTCCGAACAACGAAATGGAAGGCGTAAGTGTCTTATATGACCGACAGTTTCGGATTCCGGCTTGGATGGTCAACTAGATTGACCTCGTTTCAGAATCCGGCTCACGTAGACGGACACAACGGATTTGAAAATGGTCCACACCTCCATGTGAAGTGGCGATGCACTGACCATTGCGCCACAAACGCAGACCTCGCAAGGTTTGCTTCCTCTGGTTCGTTGCTGCGGTAAGCCACATACGATGTTGTGAGGAACCACCTGCAGTAGTAGCTCGATGCATGAACGTCGCGGACGTTGTACAAAGCCTCCTCCTGTAGGAATACGATGGTGAGACTTTCCACAGAGAAGGTGGAAAGCGAACCGAACCAAACCTCGCAAGAACTTGCGCGTCTTCAAGTCCACCTAGTCTATATAGTTGGGGTCAAAATACCGACTTTCTTTTTCTCTCACAGGACAAGAGGAATTCGTTACAGAAGATGGGAGGCGACGGCAAAGGCAAAGGAGGAAAGGGTGACAAAGGCGGCGGAAAAGGAGGCTACAAAGGCGACAAGGGCGGCGACAAGGGAGGTGGCTTCAAAGGCGGCAAGGGTGGCGACAAAGGAGGCGGGTTCAAAGGTGGCAAGGGGAAGCCGGCTTCACTGCCGTTCAGGCAGGCCGTCGCCACGAGCGGACACGATTATAATGCGGGATACGTTCCCCCGTACTGTTTCAACGACGGGGCCCCTCGTCTGTCGTCTGCGGGTCGGCTCGACTATGCTGACGTGCAGAAAGCTCTTGCCGAAGTCAAGGGCGCCATGGAGAAGGTCCAGACCGCAACGCCTGGGAAGAAGGGAACAGCGTCGAAGGCTCTCGCCAATATGATCGAAATAGACTTCGAAAAAGGCGCCGTTTTCTTCCAGTACGACGCGAAACTCTCACCGGAGGTGAAGAGCCGAAAGACGCACCGGAGCCTGACGGAGAAGGTCATCAAAGAGACCTACGCTGATGCTCGTGTCATCATCGTTGGTGACATTGTCTTCTGCAGCAAGCAGCTGAAAGACGGCGACCTCAATTTCAAAGCCAGCGCGAAGGAGGAAGACAAAAAATTCCGTGCGATCAGCGAGACATTTGTCCTGACGTTGAAGCAGACACAGCAGGTTACCACAACGCGCATCACACAGGACCTGATCACCGTATACTCCCGCGTATGTTCTTTTTTTCCCTTCAGCCTACATCATCACATTGATTTGCCAGAATGTCTTGGTTCAGATTGATTTTCCAGGTAACGCAGATGTTGGTATCTCAGGTGGGATACTGAGTGGAACTCTGCAATCGATGGCCGGCGCGGCGTGCTCGGGAAGAGATGGACCTTCGGTCGCGATCACTCGCAAGCAGACCAACACCCATCCGCCATGTGCCAGTTAGTAAAAAGTGACACTCGTGAGGAGAAGAACGCATAGTCGCTCGAGACTTTCTGAGATCGTCCTCACGAATTATGCGTGTTTTTTTTTTCTAATCGACGAGATCTCTCACTGATCCGGATCTCCATTTCCCGTCTCACACTCAGGTGCTGAAGGACGTTCTAGAGCGCGACGACTGGCAGAAGATCGGCAGAACGCACTTCGACATGGCACAAGAAGTTCCCATCGCGAACTTGAACAAGGTACTGATCCCCGGCATCCACTTGACGCTGGGGGCAAACTCTTTCGGTTCCGGTCTCGCGATGACGATTGACGTCGTCAACAAAGTTGTCTCCACCAGAACGGTGTACGAAGAGCTGAACCTCAGCAACCCGAAAAACCACTCTAGACTGAGTGCGTGCATCGGCACGGTATGCTCTCTGTTCATGTTGCGAAACCAATGTTGGCTTGTCTAATGAGTTAGCTAATTTGTGTTGATTGGATGACTGCTCCTCCTTGCCCACCATCGTTCACTGCCAGCTTTCAAACACCCAGTCTCAGTGAGCATCCTTGGTTTGCACTCTCGTTTCCTTCACGCTTTTTACGCAAGCAAATGATTCTTGCTCAGCCAGCCACCAATTCTTCTGCAATTCGCACACAGATAATGATGACGACGTACAGTGCAAAGGACCGGAAGAAGCGAACGGTCAAGATCGACGGCGTCGACACGTCAAAGAACGAGAACACGAAGATGCCAGAGGTATGAACACACTTGCTTTTACATAGCTCAATGTACTGCCCCGTTTTCCGCTGCGAACGAAGTGGATTCTATGTTCCCTGCACTGCGCAGCTGCATGCTGGGTTCGGGGCCGTCCGTACCGTAACTGGGTCAAAGGCTTCTCACCTTCGGAGCCGCTCTGCTGCGACAACAACAAATTCTCGCAGCTTCCTTAAACGACGGGCTGCACCTCAGTTCGAAGGCTGATTATCAGCCGAAGTCTTATCGGGAAGAATTGTTCAATCTGTTGACTATTGGGTTGAATCTCAGAGGTAGAAAACGCAACGGAAGGAAGCACGCCAACAACCCAACCAACAGCTCGGCGACCGATCCCTAAGAGAGTACTTCGAAACGCAGTACCAGCTGAAGGACATTCCCAAGGGACAACCGTTGCTTTTCCACGAAGCCATGCGCAAGGACAAGGACGGAAACCAGACGAAGGTGAAGGAGTACTACCTGCCGTCGGTGCTGAAGGTTACGGGCCTTGCTCCGGAGCTTTCGGACCCGCAGTTGCGGGCACACGTGACGTCTATGTGCGCGGTGAAGCCGAACTTAAGGTTCGAAAAGATCTTCGGGCTTGCCAAGAAGCTCTTCAGCGCCAACTTCAAGAAAGAGATTGCGGCGTGGTCTCTGAAGCTGGCCCCGGGGTTCATCCTCTCTCCGGCGAGGGCACTTCCGGATCCGGTTATTCAAATGAGCAGCGGATACCAGAAGGTATGCGTACAAACACTTGTTCTCTCACCCTTTCCCACATTTGCATGTAAGTAGTTTCCCACCTGCTTCGCAGAAGACATGATTCTGCTGTTTACCACACGCCAACGAAAGAGCATGAGACGTGAAAGGAACCACAGCTGCAACTCGCGTATTCCGCGGTCACTCATGACAAATTGCCATCGCCTGCGGCCGACTGAAACTCTATTATGGTGCAAACGGGCGAGGCCGCTGCCTTCCACGCTGGACTTTTGTGGACGACAGATGATTAGTAGGCCACCTTCCCCTGTGGATAGACCACGGCCAGTTCTATCTTCATTTCTCAGGCCGCACAGCGAGGTTTTTTGTGTTGCTGGGAAGATCATGATCTCGTCCCAGAGACACCCTGACACTCTTATCACTACACACGCATTCCAACTCGCAGGTGGGGATGTCGTGGAGGTTCGACATCGACAAGCGACCGCAAAACCCCGACCCGTCGACCGCCTTCGTCAGCGTGAACAAGGCTGTCGCCAAGGTTCTGGTTGTCATGCCGCCGCAAACAGACTACTGGTGGCGCAACAACTCGCGGAACTTGCAGGGTGCGCTGCAATACTTCGCGGGGGGCAAGAAGATCGATTTCAAGGAGCACGAAATCGCGGGCTTTGATGAGCAAAGCATCGCGGCCGTTTTTGCCCAGTTCACGGGCAAGCCGGACGCGTACCTGGTTCTTGCACCGAAGACAGACGACAAGGCATACGCGGCGATCAAGTGGTATGGGACGGAGTACGGTGTGGTTACCCAAGTGGCGAAGACGACGGGGGACCGCCCGATGAAAGCGATCACAAACAATATCGCAGCTCAGATCCTCGTGAAGCGGGGGAACAAGGCTTGGAAGAAGAAGGACTGCCATTTCCCGGACACGATGGTCGTGGGAGTGGCGCAGCACCACGCAGGCGACGGGAGTGGCAGGGGGACGAAGATGTCGATCATGGGCGTGGCCTCGTCTGTTGACGACGAGTTGATGGGTTGGACAGTGTCGCACGTGGGTATGCAAGCGGGTGAGACGGTGTCGAAGAAGATCAAAGAACCGATGTTGAAGGCCCTCCAAAAGTACGCCGAAGAGAGAGGGAAGGCGCCCAAAGAAATCGTGTTCTTCCGTGAAGGTGGATCCGAGGGGGAGATTCCCTTGATTCTGCTGGAGGAAGTGAAAGCCATTCGCGATGCGATGAGTGAACTGAAGGTGAAGGCAACCATCACCTTCTTCTTGGTCCTGCGGAAGGCTCACTTGAGAATCGCACAGGGCAGCATTGCGGAGACGAAGATTGAAGTGTCGTCAGATGGTGCGCCGCCTCCCGGGACGGTTATGGACAGTCTGATTGTCAACCCGCAAGGGTTCGAGTTCTTCTTGCTTTCTCAACTTGCGAACATTGGGTCACCGAGCCCAATCAAGTACAAGTGTCTTCTCTTCGAAGGGAAGAAGCTCGACGCCGACAAGTACGAGTGCATGGCCAACGACCTGGCTTGCATGTACTACAACTGGCAAGGACCGATTGCATTGCCTGCGCCCCTGATGTACGCGCAGCGGGATGCCAAGATGGTTGGCGACTGCCTGCTCGACCCGAATACTGGCAAGATTGTTTCCCCGACAGGAACCCCGAAGTTCTGGTATGGTCTTTTGTCATCTACCCCTGTCTCAGTCCAGTAAACGACTCAGCAAAACCGTTCAGCTGTTCCAGAAATCCATGGACAGGCTGGACAAGCGTGGACAAGCTAGGCTATCAAAACAGACACTCTGCATTCTTCTTCTACGTGGAACAGACCCAGGTTTCTACGATGCCAAGCACACCACTACACACACACGCAGGATTCCGAACATCTGATCAGCCGATGTCGTGGTGGAGCAGACAATTGTGCCTCGGGTCAGAGAGACCCGAGATTGCACCGCCGCTTTCTATTTTGCCGGTGTTTTCAGCATTTTCTTTTTTCGAACTTTCAAGACGATCGCGTTCTGGACAGTAATTCCAGAAAAATCTTTAACCGTAAGACTCTCGAATGTTTCAGTCCAAAGAAAGAGCATGCCACTTCTTCCTTCTTTTTCACGCAATATCCCACCAAAGGCGTGCAATTATTCTTCTTTCTCGAGAAAACAATACTCGAGGAGGCTCGCTGTTGCGACAGAGGAAGCCCTGCACTTCATCCACACAAGTGTGCAGCTGTTCACGAGTTTTGTTTCGATTTTCAGGGTGCGTTGGAGCCCGGTTGTGATGTAACGCAATCAGTTGCTTGCTGTCACGGAGGAAGGAGATTGCGCACCAAGTTTGAAAACCGGCATCCACATTCCCTCAATACACACATGCACCATTCCTCTGTTTCCCTTTTTGTTACTTTTGTCTGCCCGTTCTCCCGGGTTTCGACGCAGTGCTTTGCGAAGTATCCTCGTACAGCACAGCTCGGTGGTTGGGCGTTTCCTTCTTCAAAAATCTTCCAGAACTCTTCATTGTGCTGTTTCATGACAAGCAGCAGAAAGCTGAAGGCACCCTCTCCCCTGACCGTCTAGAGTTCCGACTCAGCTTTGTATTGTGTGGCGGTTCTGTGGCTTATGGAGGCCCTCTGCAGCAGTGTAAGTACTATAGGCTCGCCGAGGTTCGCCTCGGCAATAGCACCATACGTTGTGCATGATCTTCTCGAGGAGCCCATAACTGCAGAGAGAGCGTGCATTACGGGGTGCAATAGGTCAGAACAGGGACGAAGGCAGATCCGCAGTACAGAAACAAAACCCAGACTTCTATCGGTCAGTTTACCTGATCACGATGGCTTCCCTCCCCCCGCCGCTCTTCGAATGCACCGACGCTGCTTTTGGCTTTTGTCGTTCTTTTGCCGTAGGATGCCACGAGCCACCGCACCATGTAGGGTGTCCATGCTGTCGCTACCTCTCCGAACAACGAAATGGAAGGCGTAAGTGTCTTATATGACCGACAGTTTCGGATTCCGTCTGTGTGTGTGTGTGTGTGTGTGTGTGTGTGTGTGTGTGTGTGTGTGTGTGTGTGTGTGTGTGTGTGTGTGTGTGTGTGTGTGTGTGTGTGTGTGTGTGTGTGTGTGTGTGTGTGTGTGTGTGTGTGTGTGTGTGTGTGTGTGTGTGTGTGTGTGTGTGTGTGTGTGTGTGTGTGTGTGTGTGTGTGTGTGTGTGTGTGTGTGTGTGTGTGTGTGTGTGTGTGTGTGTGTGTGTGTCGCGGACTCATTGTAACGTGGCGCCCCCCTTAGCGAGAGTGTGCCACGAATGGTTCCCTTCTAGGTTACGGCTGATGCCCCCCCCGGCTGCTGGTGAGGGCCCGGCGTCTCCTGCGAGCCCAGGTGCTGCGCGACCCTTCGTTTTGACTCTCGGCGCTGCTCCTGTTCGTGGAGTCGGCAGTGGTCGGCTTCTGGTAACGGGCTCCGTTCGCTGCGTCGCTCGCTCGTCTCCCTCGTTGCTCGCCCTATCGGCCGCTCGTGCAGGCCTTCCGCGTTTAGCGGGTGCCTCCCTTCGTGTTCGCTCTCCGCGGGGATCCCCAGGCTTTTGCGGTCTCGCCCGGCCGGCCCATGCTCGCGACCATCCCATGGGGTACACTTCCTCTGGTTGGTACGTCGCGGCCCATGCTAGGTGCTGCGGGAAAAGAATTGTCTCCTCCGTTGAGGGAGGGCGGCTCTGCACGTGCTCACGGATCCTCAGGATGACATCCTCGGCAGCTTGCGAGATCTGCGCCCTGCACGATATTCCCCGCACAACCGTTCCTCCAAGCGATGTTAGCACCGTCGTTGGCGCGTCGAACCCAAAGTGCCACGGCTGCTTCGCAACTTTTGTGTGGGCGCTCCCCAGCTCTATGAGGCTCAGCGCCTTTCCCAGAAGTGATGTCTGTAACTGTCGGAGCAGCTGCATCTGTTCCCGCCGGGGTGGGCGGTTCCGCTGCACTACGTCCATCGCCGCGTTAGTCAACGCGTCAGCATCGCTGTTCCGCTCCCGTCGAACATGTTCCACAACTACCTGCATCCGTCGTTGGATCTCACAGGAGGGTTTTTGCCCGGGTGAGCATTGGCCTTAGCTGCTCCGAGCAGCCCGTCTGCCTTGTCACCTGGCCCACCGCATGGGCCGAGTCGCCTCGGACTACGCAACGCGCTTGTTCGGTTCGTGCCTGCTGGAGGAGTTCCAGGCTCGCCAGAAGTCCTTCATATTCCGCTACGTTATTCGTCCGCACGTTCGGCAGAGGCAGCACCATCTCAGCTTCTTTCCTGCCATTTCGGTACAGTACTGCCCCTGCTCCCGCTACTGCAAAAACGGTGCCGTTCCCGCGCGCTCCGCCATCGTAGTGTACTGCAATCTCGTCCGCGGTTTCCTCGTCCGGAAGCGTGTCCCGTGCTGCAGTTTGCTTCCCTCTTGGAATTCCTGGCGGTCGGGCGTAGAACCGATTCTTCACCGGGGGCAGCTTGATCCCCGTTTCCAGCTCGAAGGCTACAGCTAGCTCCATAATATTATAGCTGATTCCAGTCTCCTGCCCTGGAGGTGCCCACCTGAGCGTTTTAAGCCAGCCCGTGCCATACTGTGTGTGTGTGTGTGCAAAAGGTGCGGCTGCGCATTGCCCACTCAGCAGTGGCAGGCGTGTATGGTGCCCTTACTAGTATTGCCAACGTAGTGCCACGTCGGGTTCTCGCTCGAACTTCCTATACCCAGGGACCCACTCCGGGTCCCTGAGAACGTTCTCGCCATCGTGCGTCACGTGTGCAGTGTGTGTGCCCATACACGTGCCAACGTAGTGCCACGTCGTCTGGTACCAGTTCAGCTCGGTGTGGCAGGAGAACTAAGCCATAAATGGCGTTTTGTAGGAGTTCTCCCTGTTCTTGAGCTCTACAAGGAGAAATGGTTCTAACACCGGCACCGCTGTCGAGGTCTCCTGACATACTTTACAGGTGGTTCGTCGTGAGTACGTCACCATCGTTGGGTCGTTGTTATCCCCCCTCACGCAGCTTCTCATCCATGTCAGCAGTGGGCCTGATCCTGGCTCCTGGAAGCCGGTCCACAGTACCAGACCTTTTTTGACGAATTTTTGCTCGAGATCAGCTCCGATGAAGAGAACGGCGCAAAATAGACCTGAGGACCAAAAACTACGGACTTGGTTCGTGGGTATTTGCACACTGCAGGACACCGGCCACCAGGTTTTAGTGGGGAAGAAACTGCCTACTACAGGAATCGATCCTCTGCAACGTCGCGGGTAGTCAGTGTTTGGTCCTCAGAGAGGGCGACCCTTTGGGTGTCACGCCGGAAGTCCAAGATAAAGAGCGGGTCAGGAAAAAGCGGGATGGAAATGATGGGCTACTGGCCGTTCGTTGCGTGTGTGCTTTCGTCCGACCTTTAAGATGGAGTGGAGCTGCCGTGCCAATGAGTTTGGTTCATCCGCGCCACTCTCTTACCCAATACTAAAACAAGATTTCCCCACCGAAAGCAACGTAAACGAAGGCAACCGTCGGAAACATGCTGAACGTCAACTCGACTCACCACGCCGGTCCGTCTTCCTCGACCACCGACGACCCAACGTTTGAAGACAGCCCGAGCTATCAGATCTTTAAGGTACCGCTCTCTCTTTTATCTATCAGGCTTATCCCGAAGCACGATCTCTTCCTCGGCAGTGCTTCAAGAACGCAAAACGGGGGATTTTGAAGCCCGAGTACGGTGCCGTAGCAAGTTGCCGCCGAGCGCAGTGCTTCCATTGCTTCCTGAAGTACGGCGGAAGAGCGACGGCGCACGCTGTGATTACTGCGAATACGTCGACTGACGCGGACTAGTTATCCTATGTCGACGGTTGCTGGCCGGACGGAGGCCCGATCCTGGCATACGAATACTGCCGACACGCTATTTGTGCCCGTAGGCGAACCCCTTACGTCGCTCTTCCTTTTTCTTTGTAAAGATCTTCTCGTTCTTTTCCCAGGCTGGGGCATGTGTTGCGACCTTCTCCTCATCAAATGCGGGAGGCAGAGAAGTTGACCACCTTGCAATCAATGTGCGAGACAAGAGGCAGCAGTTAAAGTTCGGGTTTCAGTAAAGTTCGGTACGTACCCACACCCCGATTAGCATTGAGTTCTGTAAAGTGCATGTGCCATCAAGGCAGGCGAGCACGGTTCACGGGCTAGTGTTACTTGATGACGTCGGGAGAGTCAACAAATATGAGGATGAGGTCAAACTGGTCATTTCCGAGTCAAGTTCGATTCCCGCTCGCTTTCGCGGTGCGGACTTTCCGGGCCGTTTTGGCTGTTTCCGGGTCGACGATGGGGAAGAAGTCAGACATTCCATTTCGTGATCGAGCGTAGAGTTGTTCGTGACCTGCCCCGATTAGCATTGCGTTCTGTACAGTGTAAGTGCCTTGAAGGCAAGCGAGCACCCCGATTAGCCGCTAAGTTCGTGCATATTCGTGGGACCTCTAGTCTCGAAATATATGTGACGAAGCAGACATGTTAGCTTGTGGATGCTGTTCAGTAGCAACAACCTTCCCCACGCAGCCTCGACACGACCCGGATGGCGGTGCTTTGATGACGTACCATGACTTCCAGGCTAAGTACTCCCCTGCCAACGGCCACGCTCTCGGATTGGCCGCCATGCAGTGGGAGAAGGCGACGGAGCGTCACCCGTCGCTGCTGGAGAACCGGTACCGCTTGGGCCACCAGAAGGAAATGGACCTCGACGTGGAGCTGCACAAGCGAGAGCCGGAGTTTTACCTCCGTGCCAACTCTTCTGCGTATGCACCGACCCTCCTCCCCTGTGCGCTGACATTTCTTTTACCCCCTTCCGCGAAGAAGGAGGTGCACACAACACCGCGGTGAGAAAGAGACAAGAGAAAAAGGCCGCTCCTGGTCCAGGAACGTGACGGTCAACCACAGCTTGCAAAGCTTGAGTCGGAGGCAGCACAGTGCCACAATCCCGTCCGCTCTGTCCTGCGGCTGACCGTCTCGACGAGCTTGTGTTCAGCGCGAGCGCCAAGCCCCAAGGTGCGCCAAGCCTTGATGCTTTAGTTTGGGAAATCGGTAGCCACTTGACCCGTAGGCCCGTGGCTCTGCAGTACCGCCGAACACGTGAAGCTTGGCTCCCGTGTAGCAGGCTTTCCCTGGTACCTACTGGATGTCACACCGCGGTGAAGAAGAAAAGAAGAAGAAAAAGAAAAAGGCCGCCCTCACTGAGGACGGATGTCATCAGCAAGGACGTAGCAATCGTCGCAGAGGTGGGTGAAGTTAGGGTCCGCCCACTTTGATATGGGTACTTCCAAGCTCTCCCGGAAGGAGATGCGTCCACAAAGAATGCATTGTTGGCTTCTCTGGTCTCGATGTGTTGACAGCGCACTCTTGCAGACTTGGCAGTGCTGGGCACAGTCCCGGTGGTGGCATGCCTTTCACAGCAGCTGGTCCAACTTTTTTCGGGCATTGATATCTCGCATCCTCCGCGCTTCAGTGCTTAGCTCCTCGCTGGGGAGCCTCGGCCTTCCTCGCGAGTTGTGCGGTTTTACACACCGTGGTGAAAGTACGTGCGCTCGGCTAAGGCCGGCGCGTGGCGAGACTGGAGGCAGCAGTTAAAGTTCGGGGAACAGCTAAGTTCTGGTGAAGCAAAGTTCTGGTGAAGCTAAGTCGGGTGAGCAAAGTTCTGGTGAAGCTAAGTTCGGGCGAAACAAAGTTCGGGCGAAGCAAAAACCGGATGAAGCTAAGTTCGGGCGAAACAAAGTCCGGGCGAAGCTAATTTCTGGGTGAAGCAAAGTTCTGGTGAAGCAAAGTTCGGGCGAAGCTAAGTTCGGGTGAAGCAAAGTTCTGGTGAAGCAAAGTTCGGGGCGGGGTTCGAGACGGGGTTCGAGACGGGGAACCACCGCCACCAGGCGCGCACAGCGGCACCGCTGAAGTAAAACGGTGGGCGGTCCCTCACGGGTGGATTCCTGACTTACGGAGTCTGTAGGAATATCGCAACAAACACAATACAGCGAACGGAACGCGCTCGTGAACTGCATGGCCTGGTCGATTGGACTGCCCTGCTTGATGCCGTGTTGGGCGACGACTTTTGGTGTTCCATCGGGGTCCGTGCAGCGTCTGGAAGACGGTCAAGGGGGTTACCTGCTCGCCGGGGAGGGCATGCACTGCTACGCAAACCCGTTCATGTCTGTCACAGACACCCCTCATCGGTACAACGCGGGGGTGCTGACACACGGCGACTGGTGCCTCGTTGTGGTCGACCAAGGGTTCATTGGGCTCGCCATGGACAAAGGCCAGCCGGTCCTCCTCCCGCCCGGGTTCCACCAGTGGAAGTCGAAGACGCTGGTCTTCCATAAGGTCATCGACCTGAATGAGCCGGTGATCTACTTGGGGCCGTACACCCTCCTCACGGTCGATGAGGGGTACGCCGCCGTTACACAGAACAACGGGAAACAAGAGATCCGAACGGGTGGTGCGGTCCATTTGCTGGCGCACCGGAACCACAAGTTCGAAAAATTTTTGTCGATGAAGATCCAGACCGACAAGCTCGCGAGGATAGAGGTGATCACGGGGGACAACGTGTTGATGCACTGCGACGCGACAGTTAACTGGAAGATACAAGACGTCGAGCTCGCGGCGAAGAACGCCGCGGAAACCATGCGGAAGTCGACGCCCACTTCAAGCAGCGCCAACGACAACATCACGAAGCTGCGAAACGACGTTCTCCAGCAAGCGTCGGCGTCGCTTTCGTCGTTCATCGGAACCGTGAACTACTCAGACTCATTCTCCCCAACAGCGCAAGTGCAACGGGCTCCACAGCCGGTGATGGGCGTTCCTGTTGTCGACATCGCCGTCGACTCGAACACGCAGGGCGGCGTGCTGTTCGATGTAGAGAGGATGCAGACCGCCGTGGAGCACGCGAACGCGGTGACCCGGCAATACGGAATCGAAATCATCTCCATCAACATCATCTCCGCGCAGCCCGCCGACAAGAACCTGATGACCTCCCTCGCGCGGGGGGCGGTGGCGGCAGCGGAAGCCCAGCAGATGGAAACGGCGGCCAAGGGAGCCGCGACGTCGCTGCACATCAGCGCAGCCTCCGAAGCGCAAGCGGACATGGTCAGGGCGAAGTCGAAGGCGGCTTGCCTCCGGATAGAAGCCGAGGCTGCCGCCGACGCGGAGACCACCCGCGCCGAGGGCGCCAAGACCGCGGCTGACACCCTCGCTTCGTCTCAAATCGCGGTTGAGCTCGCAAGGATCGACCGTACGGCTCAGGCCCTTGGCAAGTCATCGTCTCTCTTCTTCGGAGTCGACCCAAAAGACATGGGGTCCCTCCTGCTGAACTCGAGCGTCGTGAAGAAGTAAAGGCAGTCCATGTGTGTGTGTGTGTGTGTGTGTGTGTGTGTGTGTGTAAGTGTGTGTATGCGTGTTGGCCCTGTCACCCAACATAGCCAGCCAGAAAAGATAAACTATCGTCTAGCCCACGGATTCTCCCACGCACCCCAGGCTCTGTAGTCATGCACATCTTGAGTTTGACCTATATTTCCCCCTGAAGCCTTTCGCCCCGGAAAGCCCGTGCAAGAACGGCAATCCGATGAACAGTTTGAAGCTTGGGCCAGAAATAGTTACCGGGGTCTCTTTGCTACACACGATACGTAGCCCCCCTCGAGTTTTGATCCGAGAGCCTTTCGGTTCACAACTGCTTCATCCATTCGCACCCACATTCATCCCTCTCTTTCAACCAGCTTTTTCCAAGGTGCGTTGGCACCAACGCCCGTTCTGCTTCGCTCTTCTCCTCAACCTACACGCATACACATCTGTCGTGCTGCCATTGCTCTGAACCTTAGCAGCACTGCCGCCGACACCGTCAAACTGCCAGATAGCCATCCAGCTATCGCCGCCGTTCAACTTCTCTGCTTCAACAAACCATGCGTGTTCGTGTTTTAGCCTTTGTGGTTTACTCCTTGTCTTTGTAGCATATTCGAACCCGGTGCCCGTGACCGCCAAAACGTTGGCCTATCTGTAGAGTGCGAATACCAGCCTTTCTCAGACGGTCCGCCTTCGCGCTTGTAAACCCACTCCCACCCGGCAAAAAACGACGTTTCTTTGATGCGCCGCCGTGATGGAAAGATACGTCCGCACTCCCATTACATCCCGCTCTAAAGAATCCTGTTTTTCCAACGAATACATTCGAGACGTACAGGCCCACCTGATGGCCTCGGTCTCCTTCAGGTACCAGAGTTCCCCGTCAACCTGAGACCCGCAGTTCTCCCCTCGTTTTTCGCCTCCTAGCTCATCTTGTCTACTCCTTGCACACTCCTTTCCCCGTTCCCGGTTCATTAGCCAGCGGATGAACGGAAAACATTGAGGACAAAGTGCAGACCGTCCCCGTGTCAACAGCAATTGGACACGGGTCGGTCGGTCCTGAGGCAAGCTGTCATCGCTCGCCTCACCGAGCTGCCACCGACGAGCTTGCTCGGACATGCAGGATTGCTGAGTGCGTGATGCGGAAGGAAGAAGTGAGGCGCATCGACAATCCTGTTTACCATGCCCGGAGGTCCCGCATCTGTGGATCCTCGGGTGCAAGGGACAGGGGAAGGTGGGTATGCTTGTGTGGAGCGTCGCTTTTCAACAGAGGAAGCATTTTGTGGCTGAGCACATGGCCCGGGTCTGCCTGGGCCGTGATGCTTCCTTCACCAAAGTCGAAGCTCTCATGCAATGGTGAAGGACACACTCCGCCTCGCTGAGGAGAAAGTCGTCTGACGGCTTCCGAGACGGGACCCAGTTGGAGCGCTTCTTCACGCCACGGGCGTGGATCGCAAGTTCCAGGACTTCATACTCCCCGTCCGCTCCCTTTTTAGAGTTAGTTTTTTGTATAAGCACCTGCTTTGTAGGAAATGCTTGAGGAGACTGCCAGTTGCGATAGATCAAAGGAGGGAAATGTGCTGTAGCCCACACGAAACACAGGTAAATCTGGTTTAGTGGCGGGCGTAAGCGTTTAACAAACGCAATTTGTCAAGACCAAAAACAGATCGGTGGCAGCGTACTATCCTCACTCCCGTTAGATGAGCAAAACAGGTTTGAAGGAAGTGCGTGCAGGGAAGAAAGTGCGTAAGGAAGCGCCGTTTCCGTTTTTGTGTGGTCTTTACTTCAAATCCAGATCGTAATCGATTGCCGCAGGTAAAAGACACGCGGCAGTATTTGTTGGCGGTCGAATCAAAACCCGCACCTAGCCCGAGAGTAAAATGGTGCTCAACCTCCCGTTGCCTGCCGGGTTTGTGCCGGGTCATAACAGACCGGGCGCAAAACCCGATCAACCAGGCACACGCAAAACAAAAAGAGAATGCACCGCCCGCCCTTTTTTGATACTGCAAAACCGTTTCCAGCAGGGCGTTCGGGGGATAGGCTGGAGAGGAAGAGGACACCGCCGCCCCCCCTCCCGCCCCGATGCCCCTCGTACCGGATGAGGGGGACGACGGCGGGATGGTCGAAACGGAGCAAGACATCTTGTACGGCCTCTCCGCGTACCGGAAGCCGTCGGTGCATCGGTCGTGGTCGGTCTGCGAGAGCGCTTCTTCGGGTCGGCCGTCGCCGGTGTTCCCGGTTATGAATTCGGAAGTCAACCGGTCCCTGGTGCAGATGAAGAAGGAGATCAGCGCCCTGTTCACCGTCCTCCACGACGCGAAGGCGGACGCGTCCGCAGACCTGCCCGCCGCAACCGGCGGCAAGAGCCGAGCGAGAAGCTCGGTGTCCTCCGTCCACACCCACTTCGAAGACATGCGCAACCAGCTCGCCCGCGAAGAAGAAGCACTGCCCGCGCGGTGCGACGGGGCGGCGGCGTCGTTGTCGCAGCGCAGGCGCGAGGGATCGTGCTCCTCTAGCAGGAGGTCTTCCCTCCACGTCGACACGGCTGTGCGGTCGCCCCGGTTCACGTTTAGGCCCCCCCACGTCGTCATCCCCGACGCGTCGCCGACGGTCGCGTCCGCCTTCGCGTCGTACGCAGCGCAGGGCCCGGCGCACCCCGTCGCCTTGACTGTCCGAACCGATTCTTCCCGGACCGAGCTTTCCGCCGCCGCGTCCCTGCTCGTCTCGAGCCGCCGCCGCGGCTCGAGCACGGTCCAGGCTGCCGCGACGCGGTGGCGGTCGGTCGAAGCCGCCACGACCACCTGCGGCAGCGTCGAATTCCGCCAGGGCGGCGGCGCCGCGTCCGAGGACCCCGCCGACAAAACCCCCCGCGCAGCAGCAGCCGGCGCACGGCCGCCGCCGCCGGAGCTGTTCGCGCCGCCTGCGGCGTGCCCGGACCCGCCGCAGGCGGGCCCCCGGCCGCCCGAAGAGGCGTCGCTGTCCGACTTAAGCTACACGCTGCCCGTGGCCGACAACCGCGCACGGGCGGCGGAGGCGCGGAGCGCCTCGCAGGCGGGGGCCGATGGGCGGCGGCGGTCGCTGTCGCCGACTGTCGAGCGGCCGGCGACCAGCCACCTGTCGCCCGGTTCAAAACGGCGGAGCGCGACGCCGGTTCGGTCGTGGGAGCAAAGCCTGCCAACGCCCGGTCTCCCTCGTGCGTCGGCGGCCGCCGGCGGCCAACCCCTCGCGAGTCAGATGTCGCTCGTGGCATCGCCCGCTTCGAAAGTGCAGGGTCTGCCGACGAGGCGAAGTACAACGCCGATTCCCTCTAGCGAACACAGCCTGCCAACGCCCACCGTCGACGACGAACCCCTGACAAGTCACCTCCCGCTTGTGTCATCGCCTGCTTCGAAAGTGCAGGGGCTGCTGACGAGGCGAAGTACAACGCCGATTCCCTCTAGCGAACACAGCCTGCCAACGCCCACCGTCGACGAACCCCTGACAAGTCACCTCCCGCTTGTGTCATCGCCTGCTTCGAAAACGCAGGGTTTGACGGCAAGGCGAAGCACAACACCCTCTTGCGAGTACAGCCTGCCAACTCCCATCGTCGACCAACCCTTGACGAGTCACCTGCCGCTCGTGTCGTCGCCTGCTTCGAAAACGCAGAGTTTGGCGGCGAGGCGGAGCACAACACCGACGCCCTCCTGCGAGCAGAGCCTGCCCGGGATCCCCCGCGCGGCGGCGCCGGGCGGTGAACCATCCGCGGTGCGCCACCTGTCCCCTCTGTCGTCGCCGGCGTCGAAAACGCGCTTCCGCGTGCTGCGGCCGGACCCCTCGCCGGAAGCGCACGGTCCGAGCGTCCCCCGCGCAGCCGCCCCCGCCGCCGCCCAGCCCCTGACGACGCGGCTGTCGCCGCTCTCGTCGCCGGCTTCCAAGGGCAAGGCCCGTGAGACGGCATCCGACCGCCGTGACTCGGCGACCGTCCCGTCTCCGGCGCGAGACGCAGCGGCGCCCGCCCCGCAAAACGGGCCGGCGGCGCGCCGCGCCGTGCCGACCGTCGACCTGCCGCTGGTCGACGAGGTGCCCTGCTCCTCGGTTCCGAACTTGCGCCACGTCTCGGGCGGCGCGCCGGAAATTGACCGCACCGCGGCCTCGGGTCTGCGCCTGCCCCCCGTTCTCTTTGTGCGTTAGGATTTGAGTTCTGCAAGCGAGCACTGTGTTCGCAGTGTGAACTTGAAATGCAAGTACCACAAAAAGGGGTCGGCTTGCATTCTCAAAAAAAGCAGAAGTCGACACGGCAACATGGGCCATCTTTCTCCGAGATGAACATGTGGCTTTTCGCGAACATTGTGAACGGTGCGTGTTCTGACTGCAGCACAGAACGCTGAAAATCAATCGCCCACGCGCACTCAACACACACGTCGCCGCACCCAAACTCCACACACTAAAACATAACCTGCAAACGCAAAACCGCACACACACACACACACACACACACACACAGGGGGGAAAAAGCCACATAGCACAAACTCATACTTGACAAAGATGAACGCGGACAACCTCCACGCGGTCCCCCTGGGTCCCGAAGCAGCTGCATCGGGAAGCAGATCGTCCGCGACAGTGCGTGTGGTGCACCTGCCGACGTTCGGTCCCCCTGGGTCCCGAAGCAGCTGCATCGGGAAGCAGATCGTCCGCGACAGTGCGTGTGGTGCACCTGCCGACGTTCAAGCAGTTCTCGCTGCAGTTGGACGGGCTGAAGGGCAAGGCAGGGGCGTACGAATCTGTCATCGAGCAGATCGGGTGGACGGGAGCGCGTGTCAGAATGCAGCGCGGCATGGCCATGATCGAGGCTCCGACACCACCACCGGCGCAGCGAGTACGCGTCGGCGACGAGGAGGCAGACATCGTCGACCTCGAAGAGCTGGAGAAGCAGCAGCGCGAAGAGCAGAAGAAGGAGAGGGCGCGCAGCCTCGAGCAGCAAATCGAGGGCCTCTCCGCGGCACACTCGCCTAAGCGCCTCCCGGACAACAACGCCCCGAGAGGGCCGACTTACTCAAAGGCGGAGTTCGTCGCAGAGTTTGGGAGAAAAGAGGCCGAGAGGGAGTGGCGCATGGCTCTGAGGGCGCATACTGAGGGCCGAAAGAAGCAACTCGCGCGGCTACGGGCCTTGCTGGGTGAGCTGCAGCCGAAGGCCGAAACAACGGGCGACGCCGACATGCAGGACAGAGAGGAAACCACCCGCGCCGGAGACGAGACCAGAAACGCTTGGCAAGCATGGGCTCAGCAGCAGCAGCAGCAGCGGGTGACGTGGGAAAAGGCGCGAGCTGAAGCCCGAGCCTCCTGGGAGGCGATGTACGAGAAGCGGCTCCAAAACTGGGCCGAGGCCCAGGTTTGTATTGCCACGCAGCGCGAGGAAGCAGCGCTCGTGCGCCAAATGGAGTGGATGGCCGAAGTGGAGAGGAAGCTCGCTGTCTTCGAAACAGAGATGTGTGCCCGGGTGGAGTCACTACTCCCAAGCGTAACCGCAGACGCCGGGCGGGCACCAACCCCTCCAGCAGCAGATGCGCGAGCACCAGCGCAGCCAAGCCCGAACAAGAAGGGAAAGAAAGCCGAGGCGAAGGCAAAGAAGGAAGCCGCCGAGAAGGAATTCGCAGAGCAGCTCAAACAGCTCAACCAAGCCACTAACAGAGCGGAGGCCGAGCCGAAATCAAGTGGTACCGAGCAGGAGTCGAGCGGTGTCGAGCCGAATGCACACGGAGCCGAAACGAAAGCAACCGACGTCGAGCCGAAAGCAAAAGCAGCGAAAGGGGCCAAGCAGCAGACCCTCAAAGGGATGCTCAAGGGGAACCGGTACAACCCGCTGGAAAGCTAGGTCGCGGGGCGCCCCGGAGAAAGCTCGGTGGCTAGTAATCAATCAGCTAGCGATCAACGCACCAGGGCAACCCGGGGCGCCGAACGACCTACAAACAATTCAAATGTGCGATGCTCTTGGACTGCGGAAGCGACCAACAACCCGACGCCAGCGGAAAGCGGCGACCGGTTGCTAGACAAGGCAGCAGCAGTTCTCGGAGCCAGACGTGAAGTGGTAGGGAAGGACGGAAATTGCCAGTATCAGGCACTGATTCGCGGTGGCAGGCTGAACCTCACGGCTGCCGCCTTGCGACAGAAGGTCACCCGGCAACTCCGAACGAACCCACCAACGCCTTTTGTCCCTGAGACCCCGAAATCATTTGCAGACTACCTCTTCGAAGCTGCAAGCGACGGGGTGTATGGGGACCACTATACTCTCCAAGCTGCCGCAGAAGTTTTAAAGGCGAGCGTGTGGGTTCTATCGACACGGAACTTGACGCAGCTTCGGTGCGAAGGAAGAGCTGCGAGGGCAACCCGAGTCGTCGTCCTGACGTATCGACCCGAGCATTACGACGCGCTCGCTCTGCCGCACAGGGTGCTGCAGAAGATTTCTGCGCTGGAAGTGGGGACGTCGACGATATCGCTGCGGCAGCTCGGAGCAGAGACTGTCGCGCCAGCCCCGCGGGGGGGAGTGGCAGGGCCCCGAGGAGAAGTGGTCCTGGCGACAACAAATCTCGGGTCGTTGAACTCAAGGTGTCACAGTGTGGCGACACTGCCAGCGGACATCATTGCGTTACAGGAAACTCGAGCTGGGCCGGAAGTGAAACGAACCAGCGAGTTCTACCTCGGGGCATATGGCGTGAGATGCCACTGGGGGGAGGATGTACCGGTGGTCGTAGGAGCGAGCGGAATTGGGCAGCGCGTGCCGGGAGGGGCGGCAGTGACCACGAAAAGCAACATGGTAGCGACGGTAGCCCGACCCTCAACTGAGCTGGAAAGAGAGCTCTTTCGCAGTACGCGAGTCGCGCACGCAGTAGTAGCGACGGGGAACGCGCGTGCGACTATACACGTGATATCAGTATATGCGCATGTCGGGAAAGATTCGGAAGCCGTGAGGGAGCGCGAAAAACTCCTGGCCGGTGTGTTCGAGATGGCGGCGGGGCTGGGGCAGGTACCCGTTGTCATAATGGGGGACTTCAACACCGAGACTAGAGATAGCCCAGCTCTCGAAGCGGCCTGCGGAAGCGGTGGATGGATTGATTCGGCGGCTGTCATGGCGAGGGCGCATTCACAAGCCGCCCCGGCTACCTGTTGGGCCGGGGAGGGTGGCTCGCGTATCGACATGTGCTTCCTGAACCGAACAGCGGCGCCGGCGCTAGTAGCAGTGGTCACCGCAAAGAAGGGCCAATATGACATCCCCACCCATTGCCCGGTGTTTGTCACCCTAAGTCTGGAAGTGTTTACACAGTCAGACCCAACCGCTTGGATCCCGGCACCTTTTCCGAGGAAGCTGCCCCTGCTCTCGCCGGAGAAGAAGGAAGCGGTACTCGAGGCGGCTCTACGACGGAAGGAGGAGAAGACTGGAGTGACAGGCGCATATCAAAACGCAACGGTAGTAGCTGAAACCTACTTGCTCGAACTGCATGGCGATCCCAGACAGCCGGACGCATTGCGGGGTTGCAAAGGACGAACAGGTGGGTTTCAACAGAAGATGCAGCAGGTCTCAGCCAGGCAGGCATGTTCGACGAGAGGAGCGCTTGACTGGGCAGCAAAGCAACGCGACAAGGTCATCGGCCTGCTCCGGACCACCATCTCCGAGACGCGACGGAGGCTTGAAAATAAATCGGTGGGCGGCCGTACTTTCGCAGAACAAAGAGCGAGAGATGCTTTACTGAGGACGGCGGGGAGGACGCAGCCACTAGGAGTCCGCCTAGGCCAGATAAGTGGAAGCCAACAAGAGCTCGAGCAGCTAATGGAAACCCTCATCGAACTAGAAGGAACCCAGCGAGATGCAATCAATTCCCTCAAGCAACAGCGGTGCCGCGCCTGGAAGGAACGAATGCAGAACGAGTGGAATGGACCTGGGAGAGGCGAGGTATACCGGTACCTGGCTGGGGGCCGGAGTAGACCACTCGCCATGCTCAGACGGAAAGACGGGACACTGACGGCTTGTTGCACCGAGATAGACAGGATGTTGAGAAGCGACGACGCGTGGGGAGGGATCTTTTGCAAATACGCTGGGACCCCCGAACCAAGATGGGATACCTTTAAAATCCACTACGCGCGCTTCTTCCCTGCACGGCAAGCGATGCCGCACGGGCCCATCACGACAGCGGACCTGAAGGCGGCACTGGCAAAGATGAAGAAAACGTCGTCACCTGGGCTCCATGGGTGGCGCGTATACGAATTGCAGCAACTGCCGCCACAGGTTCTAGAACTCATGGCGGACGCAATGAACAGCGTCGAACGTGAAGGGGAGTGGCCAGCCCCGCTGATGCACGCAATCATCCATCTGCTCCCCAAACCAGAGAGCACTGGAGACCCGCTGTCCCAGCGCCCAATAACAATAACTCCAGTCTTGTACAGGATATGGGCCTCGATACGGGCGCGGGATGCATTGGAGTGGATGGACGCCATAGCGCCCAGTGGGCTACACGGTTGCCGCAAACAACACGGAACCGATGATCTCGTCTGGCACCTCGCCGCACTCATCGAGGAAGCCCATATAACGAAACAGCCGCTCTACGGTCTGGCGCTGGACTTCCAGAAGTGCTTCGACTCAGTTCCTGCGGAGATAGCGTTTAAGCTCGCCGAAGAATTGGGATTCCATCCAACGGTCCTCAAAACTCTGCGGGCCGCATATGCCAACATGCAGCGCCACTTCCGTGTTGGGAACAGCATTGGAGAAGGTTTCGTACCCACAAACGGGATCATGCAGGGGTGCCCAATCAGCGTGGTGCTGATAAACGTGTTGATCAGTGTGTGGATGAGACACATCGCTGGCATCGAAGCGGCGATTCCTCTATCCTACGTCGACGACCTATATGCATTGCTGAAGAGCTGTGCGAGCTTAAAAGAGGCAGTTCGACGGTCGAGCGAGTTCGCAGGGCTGACGGGAATGCGAGTCTGTGCGCAAAAGAAGTCCTTTTGCTTCACCACAGCACGCGGAGCCTGTGAGCCAGTGCAATATACAGAGCTCGATGGGGCGTTGCAGCCGTCGGCACCACCGGTGATGCTCGCCAGACGGTTGGAGTTTGACGCATTGGGAGTAATGCTATCCACGAGGCCTCTCCCGCCGAGCAAGCAGCTCACCCCCTCGAGCAGGATCGCACAACGGAACGCAGATGCTGAGGCGGTCCTAAGGAGAGCCGCCTCCCTCCCACTTCCTGCACAAGCGAGGGACCTGGCGACCAGCATGGCAGCCGGCGCAAAAAGGTACTATGGTGCAGCAGTAACGGCCATAGGGAAGACGGACGCTACGCGGTTGAGGAGGCTCTTCACCGCAGCAGTATGGACGGGCGGTCCCCGCCGAGCACAGGAAGCCGTGCTACACATCTTGCATCACGGGCACAGGCTGGACCCCTACGTAGTGCCCCAATACCGAAGGGTCACGACGTGGGCTGAGCAGAGCAAGAAGTGGGAACACGTCCGGAGACTGGCGCGAGTGTCGTGGCAGCGAGATGGCGAGCTAGCACAGGTACGAGGGCCGTTTGCGTTTTTCAAGGACGCCTTGGAGGACATAGGTTGGCGGTGGACGGGCCCGACGACAATCGCGTACGAAAACGAAGCCGGCGAGACGGTGACCCACGATGCAGCACAAATGGGCAACACGAAGCTTCTTCAGCACGACGTACGACATGCGACGCGCCTCCGGGAGATGAGGAAGCTGGCAGCAAGGAGACCGGCGGACTTTGACGGAGCGCAGCACGGCATCGACACGTGGGCTACGAGGCACCTGCTGGAAAAGCGGGAAACGCCGCTGACCGCTTACCAAGCAGGAATGCTCCGGACGGTCATTGCGGGGGCCACACCGGCCACGGGGCGAACCGGGCTAGAGGTGACATGCAAGTACTGCGGCACGCAGGAAAGAGAGACTGTCGAACACCTTTTCTGGAGATGCATGGCGTGGACACAAATACGGTCGGAATATGCTGACCTGGAGGACATCCAAAGCAGTTGGCCGCCGTGTTTACGCCTTTGTGGAGTCGTTCCTCTCTGCCCCCGAGCTCCACTCGAAAATCCGCTACCTGCTGACGAACACCAACGCCTCCGCATTATAGAGAGACTGCAGACGTTCTTTGTTGCGGTACTGGTAGCCAGACAGGAAACAGACAATATGCTGGACCGAGCCCCGCGACACCACCGAACGTTGGAGTATCCGCGGGGGTGGGTCCCAACAGCCCCCCGGGTTTTGAGCGTGACGGACGTCCCACACGCCGCAACCACCTCAAAGTGGAAATATGGCCCAGGTCTCTGGACAGCCTTCACGGGCTGGCTAAAAACACTCAGGTGGGCACCCCCAGGGCAGGAGACTGGAATCAGCTATATGGAGCTAGCTGTAGCCTTCGAGCTGGAAGCGGGGATCAAGCTGCCCCCGGTGAAGAATCGGTTCTACGCCCCACCGCCAGAAATTCCAAGAGGGAAGCAAACTGCAGCACGGGACACGCTTCCGGACGAGGAAACCGCGGACGAGATTGCAGTATACTTCGATGGCGGAGCGCGCGGGAACGGCACCGTTTTTGCAGTAGCGGGAGCAGGGGCAGTACTGTACCGAAATGGCAGAAAAGAAGCTGAGATGGTGCTGCCCCTGCCGAACGTGCGGACGAATAACGTAGCGGAATATGAAGGACTTCTGGCGAGCCTGGAACTCCTCCAGCAGGCACGAACCGAACAAGGAGCGCGTTGCGTAGTCCGAGGCGACTCGGCCCTCGCGGTGGGCCAGGTGACAGGGCAGACGGGCTGCTCGGAGCAGCTAAGGCCAATGCTCACCCGGGCAAAAGCGCTCCTATGTGAGATCCAACGACGGATGCAGGTAGTAGTGCAACATGTTCGGCGGGAGAGCAACAGCGATGCTGACGCGTTGAGCAACGCGGCGATGGACGTGGTGCAGCGGAACCGCCCACCCCGGCGGGTACAGATGCAGATGCTGCAACAGGTACAGACATCACTTCTGGGAAAGGCACTGAGCCTCATAGAGCTGGGGAGCGCCTACACAAAAGTGGCGAAGCAGCCGTGGCACTTTGGGTTCGACGCGCCAACAACGGTCCTAACATCGCTTGGAGGAACGGTTGTGCGGGGAATATCGTGCAGGGCGAAGATCTCGCAAGCTGCCGAGGATGTCATCCTGAGGATCCGTGAGCACGTGCAGAGCCGCCCTCCCTCAACGGAGGAGACGCCGCTTTTCCCGCAGTACCTAGCATGGGCCGCGACGTACCAACCAGAGGAGGTGTACCCCATGGGATGGTTGCGAGCATGGGCCGGCCGGGCGAGACCGCAAAAGCCTGAGGATCCCCGCGGAGAGCGAAAACGAAGGGAGGCACCGCGGAACCCGGTTAGACCGCTAAACGCGGAAGGCCTGCACGAACGGCCGATAGGGCGAGCAACGAGGAAGACGAGCGAGCGACGCAGCGAACGGAGCCCGCGACCAAAAACCGAACACTGCCAACTCCATGAACAGGAGCAGCGCCGAGAGAGTCGAAACGAAGCGTCGCGCGGCCTCAGGCACCACCCGGGCTCGCAGGAGACACCGGGCCCCCACCAGCGGCCGGGCGGGGCGTCGGCCGTAACCTAGAAGGGTGCCATGCGTGGACACACTCTCGCTAAGGGGGGCGCCACGTTAAAACGAGTCCGCGACACACACACACACACACACACACACACACACACACACACACACACACACACACACACACACACACACACACACACACACACACACACACACACACACACACACACACACACACACACACACACACACACACACACACACACACACACACACACACACACACACACACACACACACACACACACACACACACACACACACACACACACACACACACACACACACACACACACACACACACACACACACACACACACACACACACACACACACACACACACACACACACACACACACACACACACACACACACACACACACACACACACACACACACAGGAGCGCAAAGCGCAACCGCGAATCAAGGACGACCTTCGTTGGGAAATGCGCAGAAGAGCGTCGCTCCCGACCGAGCTCGCGGCGGCACTGCTGGCAGCGCGCCGAGACAACTGGGAGAGGCGAACGCCGGCCCGCACCGAGAAAACGACCCGGCACCGCCGGCAGCACACCGCACGAAGTCTCCGGTCGCGAGGGCTCCGAAGGACAGGAGCGGGGGTGAAGGCGATAGAGCGCCGCTGGGCCTTCCGGCGGATAGCCGCCGCGGCAGTGTAGCAAAAGTCGAGCCAAACTGCGAGAATGCGACGCCGCGGAGTGTGTCAGGCAGGGTGCAAGTAACGACGACGGAGCTCCGGATGAGTGTCGTTAACATGGAGATAACCGGCGAGGCGCCCAACCCCCACAGAATAGCCGGGCTGGACGCCGGCGTTGAAGTGACGGAAAGCTCGATCTCGTGGGGACCACCCCCCCAATCCGCCTGCCCGAGCCTCGTCGAGTCCCCGGCGCCGTCGCCCCGCCGGAAGCACCCGCTGCCGACGCAGACCTCGTCTCCGATCACTCACCGCAGCACGTCGCCGGACCCCCCGGCGCCCGGCAGCCCGAAAGCGGCGCCGCCGCCGGCGCGCGCGCACGACGCGTCGCCGCCCGTGTCGCCCGCAAGCAAGCCGCCCCCCGGCCCCGGCGGCGGCGTGTCGCGCAGAGTCAGCGGGCCTGGCTGCGATCCCGCTGCCGCGCCGATGAAAGCGGTCTCTTCAAAGTCGGACCAGGACCGACTGTCCAAGCGCAACAGCCTGTCCTCCGACTTCACGTCGCCACCCACCGAGCCACACCTGGTCGTGGCTGCAACGACCCGCCACCACCACCACCACCACCACCACCACCAGCACCCCCCCAACCAGCACCACCAGCAGCAGAGCAACTCCGGCCCTTTGGCGGCGGCGGCGCGCCGCCCCCCCGCCGACGCCGTGGAGCGGCAGGCCGACCAGCGGCACCCCGCCGCCGCGGGGCTGGCGCTTGCCGAGCAGGACCTGGCGGAGGCCGAAGGCCGCGCGAGCGAGCTGTCACCGGCACGCCCGCCGACCGAGGCCACCGACGCCGCCGGCGCCGCGCCGTTTTTCGGCCGGACCGAGAAGGGGCAGTGGGAGGGCGACGGTGCCACCGGCGACCGAGCAACACCCTCTCAGGGAGACATCCAGCAGCACGGTTCAGGTGCGTCGGGACACATCGACGGGGCGAAGCCCCAAGGGGACGACGGTGGGGAAGCGAGCGGAAACAGGGGGTTTGCGGGGCGGAGGGAGAGTGGTGATGAGGAGGCGGGGCGGGTGAACAGGCTGACCAGTGACGCGCTGCTCGAGCTGCAGGACATGGAGAGGGCGGCGCAGGGCGCGACGGACCCGCCTACGGTGCCCAACAGCGCGTGTGCGTCGCGGCTGGCTACCCGGCACGTCGAGCGGAGGACTGTGACCATCGAAATCCGCAGCACCACCCGCCGCCGCCACCGCGACCGCTCACGCGACCCCTGCGGAACCTCGGAGGAGGACGGCACCGAGCAGACGACCTCGCCTTCGCAGCGACAACAGCAGACGGCTGACGACGAGGCCCAGCAGCTGCAGCAGCAGCAGCAGCAGCGACACGACCCGACGGGCCCGCGGGACCCCCCTCCGCGCGGCGGCCCGGAAAGCAAGCTCTCCGGAGCCGGCGCGGAGGGGCTGGGCAAGCAACGCGGAAGCGGGGCCGGCTCCGGTGATGCCACCCGCCCGCGAACGTCGGGCCAGGACGCCGCCGCCGAGCGGCGGGAAATTCTGCTGCGGCAGAAGCAAAGCAGGCTGTACGAAGAAACCTCGCACCGGGAGGACAGGAAAGAAAGCATCGCGAAGCAGGCGTCAGACGGCGAAGCGGCCCGCATGCGAAACCAGGACGCCGCTGCCGAGCGGCGGGAAATTCTGCTGCGGCAGAAGCAAACCAAGCTTCACGAAGTAACCTCGTACCGAGAGGATAGGATCGAGCGGATCACGAAGCATGCGTCCGACGGTGACGTGACCCGCACGCGAACCTCGAGCCTGGACGCCGCTGCTGAGAGGCGGGAAAAGCTCTTGCAGCAGAAGCAAAGCAGGCTTCACGAAGTAGCCTCGTACCGAGAGGACAGATACGAGAGAACCGCAAGGTGGGAGTCCGACGGCGATGCAACCCGTGCGCGGACTTCGAGTCAGGACGCAGCCGCCCGGCGGCGGGCGGAGTTGCTGGAGCAGAAGCAGGGCAAGCTCCGCGAAGCAAGCTTCTTGCACGACCGCAGGAAAGGAAGAGCTTCGAGGCGGGCGTCCGCCGACGACACTGGCCTCGCTCGGGCGTCCAGCCAAGACGCGGCCGCGGAGCGGCGAGAGCAGCTGCGGCGGGAAAAGCAGGGCAAGCTCCGCGAAGCCGGCGTCTCGCACGAACACCGGAGGGAAACGGTCTTGCGGCCGGCGTCCGCCGGCGATGTGGCGCGCACGCGGGCGTTTTCCTTGGACGCGGCCGCCGAGCGGCGGGAAAAACTGCTGCGGCAGCGGCAGAGCAGGCTGCGCGAGGCGAGCTCTCTGCACGAGCACCGGAGGGAAACCGTCTCGAGGCGGGCCTCCGCGGACGACGCCGGGCGCGTCCGGGCGTCGAGCCAAGACGCCGCGGCCGAGAGGCGGGAGCAGCTGCGGCGGCAGAAGCAGAGCAAACTCCGCGAGCTCAACTCCCTGCACGGGCGCAGGCCCGCCAGGGCTTCGTCCTCTGAGAAGGATCCGCACCCACGCGGGTCCAGCCTGGAGGCGGCTGCGGATAGGAGGAGCCGCCTGCGGCAGGAAAAGCAGCGGAAGCTGCACGAAGCCAGCTCTTTGCACGAACACAGGGCCGCCAGAGCTTCGTCCTCTGAGAAGGACCCGCACCCGCGCGGTTTCAGCCTGGAAGCGGCAGCAGACAGGAGGAGTCGCCTGCGGCAGGAAAAACAGCGGAAGCTGCACGAAGCCAGCTCTTTGCACGAACACAGGGCCGCCAGAGCTTCGTCCTCCGAGGATCTGCACCCGCGAGGGTCCAGCCTGGAAGCGGCGGCGGACAGGCGAAGCCTCCTGCGGCGGGAAAAGCAGCGGAAGCTGCGGGAAGCCAGCTCTTTGCACGAGCGCCGGGCCGCGAGGGCTCCGCCCGCCGGGGACCGCGGCGCCGCCCGCCCCTCGTCGAGCCTCGACGCGGCCGCCGAGCGGAGGGAAGCGCTGCGGCTGCGGCAGCAGCGGAAGCTGCGCGAAGCCGGGGTGCTGCGCGAGCGTCGAGCCGCGCGGGCTTCGTCGCAGCGCGGGGCCAGCGCGGAGGCGGCGGCGGACAGGCGGGGCCGCCTGCGGCTGCAGGAGCAGCAAAGCATGCGAGACGCCGGCCTTCGAGGTTCTCCCCCGACGCCCGCGGAGCGCCCGCGGCCACCCAGCCCCGCAGCGGCAGTAAAGCTGCGGCATCAGCAGGAGCGCCGGGGGCAGTCGCCGGCGGCGGGGCGCGCGCAGGCACGGCGAGAGGCTGCGACCGCCGCCAGGGACGCGTTCCGCTCCGAGCAGGCGAGCGGGAAGGAGAAGCCGCCGCGCCCGGACCGAGACGCGCAGCAGCGATCCATCGCCCGCCTGACTGCACGCGACCCGACGAACGTGGGTTCAACCGTCGGTACTGCGACCCGGAAACGCGCGGCACACGGTGCCTCCTCCTGCAGCAGCGCCGAGGAGGACGACGGGATGGCCTTCAGCCACGGGGCGGGGGTCAACCGGAAAGCGCGGCTCCTGCGGCAGCGGCAGGAGCGGTGCCGCGACCGGAACGCGGAGCGCGACGCCCGCGTCGCCGCGGCCCGCGAGCGGCGGGAGGGAGACCGGGCATTCCTCCTGCGGGCAGATCTCGAGGGGACGGACCCTCTGAACGTCCTGAAGCACCGCGGCGGTGCACTCTACGCGGCGGAAGAGCCGTCTCGGGCTGCGCAGCCATGGTCCCGTAGCCAGCAAGCAGCGGCAACACGCAGGAAGGCCAGCGAGCGGCGGGACGCAGATTTCGCGGGGACGGACCCTCAGAACCTCCTGAAGCACCGCGGCAGTGCACTGCACGAGGTGGAAGAGCCGTCTCGGGCTGCGCAGCCATGGTCCCGTAGCCAGCAAGCAGCGGCAACACGCAGGAAGACCGGCTATCGCCAGGACTGGGACGGCGCCCAAAAACGCGCCGGCGAATGGCAGGCCCAAGAAGCCGCCGCGGATCGCAGGCGCGCCCAGCAGCAGCTTACCCGGGACCGTGCCCGGGAAACCCGGAACGCCGGCGCGGGAGAAGACGACGACAGCGACTACACGCGGGAGATCGAACAGCAGCTGCAGGTACGGTCGAACAGCCAGAAAGCCGCGGCGGAGCGGAGGCGGGCTCTTTTGGACCGAAAAAGCGACCGCGCCCGGGAAACCAGGACCAGGAGCCCCGGCGCAGCGGAAGACGACGACAACAGCGACTACACGCGGGAGATCGAACACCAGATGCAAACCCGGTCGAACAGCCAGAAGGCGGCGGCGGAGCGGAGGCGCGCTCTTTTGGAGCGGAAAAGCGACCGCGCCCGGGAAGCCAGGAACAGGAGCCCGGCCGTCGGGGAAGACGACGACAGCGACTACACGCGGGAGATCGAACAGCAGCTGCAAACCCGGTCGAACAGCCAGAAAGCCGCGGCGGAGCGGAGGCGCGCTCTTTTGGAGCGGAAAAGCGGCCGCGCCCGGGAAGCCAGATACAGGGGGACCCCCGGCGCAGCCGACAGCGACGACGACGGCGCGCGAGACGACGTCGTATGGCACCTGCGGGTCCGGTCGAACAGCCAAGGAGCCGCCGAAGGGCGGCACGGCCGCGCACAGCACCAGGGGCCGTTGCCCGCCGGCGAGGCCGCGCAGCGGGAGACTGGCGCGTACAGCCGCCACGCGCGCGAGCGGAAGAGGGGGGGCAAGGACGGGGCGGCCGACGGGGAAGCAGGGCGAGCGGACGCTGGGCGGCGGAAGCGCGCGCCCGAGCTGGCAACTGGGCGGACCCTGCCGCAGCGCGGCTGGGCCGCCGAAGAGTCCGACTCACCGCCGCCGACGCCGGAGCGGCTGCGCCGGTTCCGGACGGCGGGCGACCGGAAGCTGCGGCTGCTGGAGGAGAGGCGCAACCGCGTGCGCCTCGGCCGGCGCGAAGGCCACGGCCACGCCGCCGACTCGGAGCTGCGGGGGTTCGAAGCGTTCGCGTCCGGGGGCGAGGCGGGGGACGACCTGTGGGGCGAGGCCCCGGTTGCGCCCCGCCGCCAACAGCCGCGGGCCGGGCGAAGCCCGGCCATCAATGGCGGGTACTCGAGGGCGGAGCCCGCCGGCGCGGCGTCGTACGCCGGCCAGCACAGGCGGAGGAACCGTGGCAGCCGGCATTCGGCGGCGGAGGAGGCCCGTGCGGCGCGCACGCCTTCGCCGGTGCTGCCGGTCGCCCGCGAACGGGCCGCCGTCGAGCGGATTGACGCAGAGTATCCCTCGGCCGACCCTCTGGATCGCACGCCGGTGTGTCTTTTGATCTGCCCGCTCGCTGCATACCCTGCTGCTTGCACTCGTATTCGAACTCGATGTGTTGCAACAATCTGTGACGATTGACTGTACAAGTCCATCGTCACAGACCCACAACACCCAAAGTTAGGCTGCGTCAAGTACGCAGTGCTTCCTTGTGTCATGTCATTATTTGCTCGGTTGTGTTGTTCGCGGCATACAGAACTTGCAGCCTACATCCAGAGAATCGAAGCTAGTGGTTGCGTTGAGGTCCTTTTCCGGACATCTACAAAATTCGTCAAGCAAGGAATTGATTTTGGTCCTCAGACGCCCTCACCACCACTGGACGAGGTGCTCGGCCTCGAACGCCTCCGTGCGGTTGTGCCTGCCCTCGCACCTACTTTCCGATACCAAACAGGTGTCCTTATCGAACACAACACACGCTATTTCTCTTTTTTATGGCGACAAGCAGTGTTCCCGCTAAGGCCGATGACCCGGTCTTTTTTAAAAATGGCTCCTGGGCTTTTTTTTCTTTCGTGCGCTGGGCTGTGGCTGGGGTTTTTCTCCAGTATGTGGTTCATGGGGGAAGAGCTGTACCGTTCGGATTGAACGCACTAACATTTGCAGCTGCTCCTGGTGGAGCGCCAGTTGTGTTCACCGAACACCGGCCGCTCTTGCATCAATTTAGCCTGCTGGCTTTGCAACAGAGCAGAGCTTCTTTCGTCTTTGTACGACGCTGTCAATCGACGTTGACAATCCGAATCTAGCGGCCAGTTAGTACTTGGCATCAGCGAGTTCAGTCATCGAGTTCCTGACGGTCCGCAGCATCCACCCGCGAGAGGCTGTCAATCGTCTCTTGCGCCGAAACGTGTCTGCCGCAGCTTTTCCTGCGCTCTGTCCTCATTCTCCTGACAACTGCGCTTTTGTCCAGGCATTTTGTTCACGAGAGTCCCTCTTTCCTGCTGAACTGTTGTTGCGATTAGCCCACCTGCACTACTACTCAATGCCACGGCCTCCGGCACTGGTCGGTTGCAGCCGGTCTTTTTTTGCCGGGTGTTTTTCGAAAAATAGTTTTTGGTGTCATAAAAGACCGACTTTTTTCTTAGCGGGAGCACTGGTAACAAGCTTGCTTGTCTATGTCAAAAAGCGTCGGATGGCAGCGTCTGTGTTAAATCACTCAAAGCAGGGTTTACACACGTACGCACACACAAATGCATTGTTGGTACTAAAAATTAGTAGTTGGCAGCGTACTACATGAAACTTACCAAAGCAGGTGAGTTCCGCCAGTGCGCACAAACAAAAGAAAGCGCCATACGAAATTTTTACAATACTCGCGATGCCGGCGATGCAGATTATCGCCACAGATTCTTCAGTTCTTTGCGTTCTAACCCAAAACTATTTATTTCTATCCTTTAGCGGAAGCGTGTCACCCGCACCTATTGTAGGCAACGCAAAAAATACACGGCGCAAAACACCAAACGGATCGTCCTTCGGGATCGACGGTAACCCAATACACCGAAACGCAGAATCGCGCCGATCGAGTAGAGGTTCGGCGCAACCGGGAGGAAGTGCACGCCGTCCGAACGTCGTCGGCGGTCGAAGTGCCAGTTTCCGAAGCAGTGCGGCAACGGCGGAGAATGGTCGAAAGCAAAGCCCAGCGAGCGCGCGCCGCGTCTGTTCGACGCGCCGACGACGAGCAGACAAGCGACGGCACGCTGGGTTCGTCCGACGACTCGTATGACCCGATACGCGGATACGCGAGGCTGCATCAAAAGCGAAAAGAAAGCGAAGCCAGCTCGCCTAGCAAGCCGAACTGGAAGCAAGCGTCGGACGCGCAGGCGCTTCTGCACGACTTAGCCGGCGGTAAACTGCACGCGCGCTCCCCTACCGCTTCAGAGCGGCGGGGGGGTGATGACAAGAGCCAGCGTGGTCAGTGCCCGTACAGTCTGTCAGCGGCCCTCTTTTTTGACCACCTTCAGCACCCGCTGCACCGCTACAAGCACATGCTCGCACGGAGGGACGCGCACGCAGTCCAGACGGCCGACGAGTACCGCGCCTTCGCTCCGCTCGATGCCCAAGACTTCGCCGCGTGGCAGAGGTCCGCCCCCCTGTTCTCCCCTGCTTCCCTTTTCTTGTGTTAACAATGCATTGTTGGTACTAAAATTAGTAGTTGGCAGCGTACTACATGAAACTTACCAAAGCAGGTGAGTTCCGCCAGTGCGCACAAACAAAAAGAGTTGCAATGTAAGCCTGAGCAATGAGCGAACCAACACATACTGAAGATCATGACACTGTCACAGTTTACATGTCCGTGCTTCACATGGAGATCCCTAACTCAAGACACTGTGGATGCGTCAGCGCAACATTTTTTGATAAGGATAGCGAAAGAGCGAAGGCATATTGTTTTTAATAGTACATCTGTACTGACGGGAACATTTCCGGAACAACGGTTGCTCATGAAAGAGAAAACGAAGCCAACGAAAAAGTGCTAATACAGGAAACCCCCCCAGAGAGGTTTATACCCTGTACACGCAAAGAACAAGAAATTTCTGCCCTATCATTTTCATCCCCTTTGGTCAGTTGATGCTGATCGTCCGTTGCTTCGTTTATCAGTGCAAGCCCCAACTCCGGAAATGGCGTGTGTGTCTTCCCATTTTGCATTCCGGGTTTTGCGCGAACCGCCGGTTAACGCGAAGGCAGACCGTCACCTACTCATGCCGCCAGAGTGCAGCCGCATACCATGCCTGGAACCGCGGACGAACGACTACCTTCCTCACAAAGCAGCGATTGGATGGGCAGCATGCAGTTGCAAAGCGGAGTTACCGATACCTAAAAGACCGTCACCTACTCACGGCATGGCGCTGAAGAAGGCCAACTATACGTGGAGTCCGCGGATACTGGCCATAACCACAAACGATTGGCTACAAAGCCGACACAATCTGCTCGCCGAACAACCCCTAGACATCGTTCGCAAGAAGCAATCCGCCACCTTCGGAGGCTGTGTGTGCCGGTGTGCTGGGGAGAGTGTGTGGCCCGGATTTCTAACTAACTTTCACTCTTTGAAAAACGAACAAAAAAACGCAGCGCGTCGCTGGATACCCTTGCGTGCATGCGCGATGAGACGCAGGCTGGCGGCTGGGCAGCAGTGCCGCCCCGGCCGTGGGACTTCCACCGGTTCATGAAAGGCGCGCGGAAACGGCTGCGCATCGTCCGCAAGGCACGAGAGCGGGAAGAGGTATGGTGCCCGCAGCTTTCCCAAGCCCCTCTCCTTCATATAGCCACATGCAATGCGTGAGGAAACGGAACCGCCCGAGTAGAACCCTCTAATCATGGTTGCCACCTGAAACCACCTGATTTGAATTGGGGTAGTGCGGTCAACGAAAAACTCTTTAGTCTCCTTGACCGTGTATGGGTCGAATAGTGACAGCTATTTGATGCGTCTGGCCAGTGCTCCCGCTAACGAAAAAGTGCGAGGAATTTGTTTGTGCGCACTAGCGGCTTTTCACCTGATTTCGTGAGTTGCTTTTAGTACGCTGCCAACTACTAGTTTTTAGTACCAACAATGCATTGTTAACACAAAAAAAAAAAAGGCTGGAAAAAAGTGGGTGAGGAATTCCTCACCTTTTTCCCGTTGGTATCGTGCAGCCAAAGCACTTCATCACGGCCTACTCTCTGCTCGGTGATGGGCTGCTGGCTGCAGCAGTGCCACCAGTATGTTGGTCGATATGTTTATTGCGACAAACGGTCTTCTCCACCTGGATGTACCATGCAGGGTCAGAACCTTGTGTCTTTTTAAAACGCTCCCGCGGGGCCGATGGACCCCAAAAAAAAAGTTTGGAAAAAAAAAAATTGCTCAACTTCCTCAAAAATTACTGCAGAGTTTGTTGTTGAATTTTAAAAGTTTTTTCAAACTTTTAAAATTCAAAAGCCCCAATTTTTTTCCGGAATTTTTTTTTTTTGCCATTTCCAAAAAGACACAAGGTTTTGACCCTGCATGGTACTGTACCGTTCGCCGGGGGGCGGAGTCCCCCGGACCCCCCCTTTGGAAGATTTGGGTGGCCCCCACACAAGTTTTCGGGTTACTCACTAAAAGTGAGGCTGTTAAAAAAAACACTGCCGTCATTTGACCCTGCTACTGCTCAACACATCATGCCTCCCCCCGCAAATATGTTTTGTCTTCGACAAACCGAACAACAGCTGCTCAGGTGTCATTATTCGACCCGCCCCTTTAGTAGTAGATCCGCTAAGATTCCACTGGCCGTACGGGCTGTTTTCGGGGGAACGGCCACAGGCTTTTGCGTGACTTTGGTGGCACCTGTGTCAGTAGCGCCTCGCAATACCACCTCTATTGAGTGCCATCTAGTGGGATACCTATGAGGCTGTCCACATGTGGCATACCTGCCAGCCTTGAGCGAAATCATTTTGGAGACATGCAGGCTACCGTTTACTGTGTCAGGAAAAGACCAGAGGGTCTAATAATGCAGCCCTGCGTTGGTGTGCTCCGTTTCCCGGCGGCATGCTTTGCGCGGTACTTCCAAGTCTGTTGGACGGAACGAAGTCGAGCAGGGCATATATATGTTTATCGCGACGCCGCGTCAAGATCACCATTGAATCGTTTTGGTACCGGTGCAAAACTCCACCGTTCACACCCCGCAGACTCTCGCGACGCACTTCCGAACTCCCTCTGGTAGAAAGTACTACTTGTAGGCATGGTCTCCTCTTCGTGTTTGACGCGTTTAGAAGTATCGGCTAGATACGAGAGGAACTCCCGTTTTTAGTCCCTGGTATTTACGGTTGTTCGATCGGACAGTGCCGTGATGCTACCACTGGATTATGGCTGAACGCCTCTTAAGCCAGAACCCAGTCTGGATCGACATTGCGAAAACGGAGTCTGTGACCGACCTCGCAAAGCGAGCGAGAGATCGTCAGGTCGTCGAACGCATCAACGGGCTGGGTTCGCCCAAACCAGACTGCTGTTCGACTTTCGATTCGACGATGCTTGGCTTGCTGATCTATTATCGATTGAGTCCATCCAGTTTGAATGAGAATGTGGCGGTGCAAAGATCATTTGAAGGTGGTACACGGAGTTCTCAACGAAAGGCGGCAAAGGGCGCCTTTTCCGACACGCTCCGGCCAGGCAATCGTCCGAGTTACTCGGACGTTTAGCACGTACGGACGGCAAGTGGCCGTGAACAATGCATTCCCCCCTCCCCGGGGTGGATCTCCCCTCCCCCTTTTCGACGTTGCTGTTGACTAACGTTCCCTTCCCCGGCGAACATCCCATGGAAGTAACAGCGTTGACTCAGGCCGATGCGGGCTACATGGCAACACCTGCTCAACATATAGTGCTCGCCTGCCTTGATGGCACTTGCACTTTACAGAACTCAATGCTCAACATGTAAGCACGCGGGGGGCCCAGGGCCACATTTATTGCGAATGTGTTCGTGTCCGTCGCAGGAGTCTTTTTTGCGATAACCAGTAACCACCTCCTTGTTACAGCTGAAAAGGAACGTTGGCAGCGGTTTAACCTGAACGCGTACAGGTCAAATTGCACAAACAAAGAGAGTACAAGAGTGAAAGAGTACGTACACAGTAGTGAGTAGAGATGAGTACGAGTGTAGGAAGAACGGAGGTAGCACAGACTACCAGACCAGCGGAAACCACCGCAAACAGATTTCTTACCTTTTCCTTATCCCTCAAAACCAGCACCAATAACAACGGTCCCCGGGGTGGCATCTCCGGGTGATTGCTCCGGTGTAGATGTGTACTCCTTCCCAGGTTCAGTCCAACCAATCTCTTTTTGCCTCTCTTGGGCAGTTCTTTTGCGCATTGCGGGACGCTGGCACAAGTAGAGCGACTGCCGCCACGAAGCCGTCCGAAAATAGTGGTCCCGAGAACGTGAAAATGATCGCCGCGCCACTGCAGCAGCAAGTGAGCCAAGTGAGCCAAGTGAGCCAAGTGAGCCAAGTGAGCCAAGTGAGCCAAGTGAGCCAAGTGAGCCAAGTGAGCCAAGTGAGCCAAGTGAGCCAAGTGAGCCAAGTGAGCCAAGTGAGCCAAGTGAGCCAAGTGAGCCAAGTGAGCCAAGTGAGCCAAGTGAGCCCCTCTGTTCAAGCGTCGTCGAGGGCAACCGCGCGGGCCTCAAGTCGTTAGGTTTCAGCAAAAGCGGAGGGAAAAGATTGTGCAAAAGCCCGAGTGTCTGTTAGACAGGACAGCGGTGTGAGTCTGGTTTGTAAGGTGGCTGTTCGTAGCTCGGCAAAGCCAGGACCACCCGTGCACCGATTCGTCTCTTTTTCGCACCTTGTTCTTTCATTCGAACGACCTGTTTTTCCAAAAAAATCAATCCATGCCTTCGAAGTGTGAACCTCACGAGACTAGACGATTTTTGGAAATCGTCAGTCGCTCTCATTGAAGTCTTGGGTGCATGAACCCTTCCGGTGACAGGGCAGACCACCGCACCTGCGGAGCTCGTAATTGTTCGGTCGATTGTTCCCTACACTCAGCAGTTGGTAAATTTGTTGCATTAGTGTGATTGTCAGGCCTTTGACTACCCTGAGCAACGCGCTGTGCTCGATTGTTCCCTGCACTCAGCAGTTGTCACACCGTCAGCGGACGCGACCCAGAGACAATGTGGGGCTGGCACCGGTGTCCGAGGCACAGCCGAGGCCCCCGGGCTGCCGGAGCCCTCCAAGGCTGGGAATGAATCTCCTGGAAAAAGACAAGCGCTTCGTTTTGTTTGAGCATGCCGGTTGATCGTTTTCGCACTTGTATTTGCCCAGTGGAATTCTGATCAAACCTAAAACCACGTTCCCTCTTTGTAGCCTGCACAATTGTACACCGAAAGGCAACCCGGAAGATTAGGTTGGTACTAAATGCCGTAAAAAGGTCTCGACTGTTCCCTCTAGATCCGTTCCCAGCGGCCGGCAACTGGTGCCAGCCCCCACACTGCCAGAGATCGGGCTGAAGATGATGATCAGGGACCGTGTGGGCTTCTCTCCGGGGGCTCATGCACTCAAACCTCGACTTCCACGCACCGCCAGAGCATACGCCCCTGCCAGAACGATCTCGCCGCAACTCGCAAAGGAGACGCAAGTGGGAGCAGATTCAAGCTGAGACACGACGTCTCCTGCTACGTTCCGCGCTGATCATGGTCCACCTTACGTGTCCGTGGCTTAAAAGACCGAAACACGGCGCAGACGGGACCAGTGCGGTGTTGAGCTCATGTCCATTCCAAGCACGTTCTTGCAATCCGCCACCCCCCCCCCCCCCGTACGCGCTTGTACTCAGTAGTTTAGATCCAATTCGACGCTGCCCAAAAAGACCTAGCCGCCAGTCCTTTTTAGAATGATGATGCCGACCGTTGAACCGTTGGAGCGAGTAGTGTTAATTATTATTCCCCCTTCCCTGGCCACCCCCCCCCAGTGACCCCCCCCACGCCCCCGGTTGGTGCACCGGCTTTCTCGCGAGGGTTGGGGTCAAGCCAGGTACTGCGGATCACGAGACAAGTCAAGGGCGGGACTCACATTGCGATCCAGCCGCTCGTTGGCAAAATCACGTTCGCGTGTGGGTGCGGCCGACACCATGCATACAACAGCGGGTTGCAATGCCAACCCATCGCCGTGGAAGGTCCACTTGAAGCAAGCGCGGATCAAAGGACCAACAGACAGTACACACCGATCCTGCATTACCGTCCAGCTTTGAAGATCGAAACGCGCGAAGCAAGCGTGCAACCCAGCAAGTGTCGTACACGTGCTGGAGTCCAGCCTGGTAAAGCTGGAGTTCAAAAAGCGGGTGTCACACCCGCTTTTCGGGTGTGGGTTTATCCGCGTTTTGATAGCCCGCTTTTCGGGTGTGACGTTCTGAAGCTGGACCTTATCGTGTACCTGGCTTTCTTGTCGTATTGGGGGGGGTTCTAACGGAGGGGTCCGGCACACCACCCTTTCTTCTTTCCGCGCCGTCGGCGAGACCTGTTTGGCCTGTATTGGTCGGTCCGTGTAATAACAAAGAAAACAAGACAAACGAAACGAACAACATACGAAATCATCAGCATTTCTTGCCTTCTGTCTTCGATGCACACGCGCGCGACGCGTTACTACTCTGGCTCAACGGCGTCCTAGCACTGCGTACTGCACGAGAAGCCACCGCCTGAACTGATTTCCGAGAACATTTGCGTCAAGACGCACAGGCGCTCTAATGCAACAAGAAACCCAATCTGATGCTATTGGCGGTGCTACTACTTGGCATGCCGGGCAACAATGACCCGGGGTTATTTGCATTGTGACCGCCGCCCGACTCTGTTATGAGGGAGTGTCTGTTGGGTGATTTCCGGGAACAAGGGACGGAACGACGAAACGCAAAGCCAGGAGTCTAACCCTCCACGATGTGCAGTCGCTGCGCGGCAAGGGAAGCACGGCGACGAGAAGCGGGAGCGGAAGGAGCGCTACCGGACGATGACGACAATTGTTCTCCTAGATTCATGTCGTAACCGCCTGTCCCTTCCAACAAGCTCCCGTACCACCCTGGGAATGCGCTTTTAGTAATTCTGACCACGCCCACGCGTTCGTGGAGTATTACACTGTACCCAGTTTTCCATAGTTAAGAATTCCTGGGCAAGCCACAGGAAAGACAACAATCCAAACAAGAAATAGAGTAACTTGTTAGTTGCAGCAGGGGTGGCAGGGCAGTAGAGGAGGCGAGGTGCAAACATTGCAACGCTGAACTGGGAGGACGAGCGGGACCGGCGGCGGCGGCGGGAGAAGGACGGCGACGAGAAGCGCGGCGGTCGGGCGGCAGCGACGGCGGCGGCGGCGGCAAGTCGAATGAACCGCCGCGTCAGCCGCATGATCCCACTCGCTACTACCCTTGATCCTAAATTCATACTGTACCGCCTGTCCCTTCCAACAAGCTCCAGCAGAGGTGTAGCCCGTCGTTTAAGGAAGCTGCGAGAATTGTTGTTGTCGCAGCAGAGCGGCTCCGAAGGTGAGACCTTTGACCCAGTGACGGTACAGACGGCCGCGAAACCAGCATGCAGCTGCGCGGTGCAGGGAACGTAGAATCCGCTTCGCTCGCAGCGGAAAACAGGGCAGTCCATTGAGCTATGGAAAAAGGTTTTTTTGAGAGTTAAATCTTTTGTCAGTAAGTTTGACAAGCCACACGAAAGACAATAATCCAAACAAGAAATAGAGCAACTCGTTAGTTGCAGCAGGGGTGGCAGGGCAAGTAGGGGGGGGGCCTCGAGGAGGCGAGGTGAGAACATGGCAACGCTGAACTGGGAGGACGAGCGGGACCGGCGGCGGCGGCGGGAGAAGGACGGCGACGAGAACAAGCGGCGGGGCGGCGGCGGGCGGGAGCGGAAGGAGCGCGAGCGGGACGACGACGGCCGCGAGCGGCGCCGGCGGCGGCGCCGCCGCTCGGGCTCGTCGGGCGGCAGCGACGGCGGCGGCGGCGGCGGCAAGTCGAAGAGGCCGCACAACGAGCCGATAACCCGCGGCTTCCGCCCCGCGCCGTGGATGGGCCACACCGGGCCGCGCCCCGGCGAGCATACGACGCCCGCCGACGGCCACCCCGCCGACCTGCCACCCCCCGACAACGAAACAAAGCCCATCATCCAACTCTGCCGCCTCCCGTGGGACGACGAAGACCTCATGAACCGCCGCGTCGGCTACATGATCCCGCTCGCTACTGCCGTGCCGCTGTCGGACCGGTTCGAAGCTGTGCGGAGGGAGGCCGAAAAAGCCGAGCGGAAGGGCGAAAAAGACCCGCCCTGGCTCGCGCAGCTGAAGCACCTGGCCAACCTGCAGGTCCTCGGCGTCCCGGTGGGGCTGATCTACGAGGACATCGACTCGTGGTGCCAGGAAAACGGCGTCGAAACGCACCTGCCCGACGTAAGCGAAGACGAGGCGGACCCGGCCGCACATGAAGGTTTCCCTCCCTCTAAAATAGGGACCTTTTATTTTTACCAAACATGAAATGTTGGAGGTTGGCAGCTGTGTCAGGTCAAGTAGCGAGATCTGAGGCCCTGTGATGGCTGAGTGCACACCTAAGCAGGGCTGCATCCTCGTGTTGTTGCCGTGTTGTGTATAAGGCTTCGTGGGGGCCTGGTCAACCACCTCATCACTAAGGGCACAAACCTTTCTCGACACTGATTGGACAGTCGGGATGCCCCTGCGCCTGCTGTCTCCGGCTGCTTCGGCAGACGACACATACTACTACTACCAAACATGAAATGTTGGAGGAAATGAGAACCTCGTCGCCGCAAACCGGGGCGTTTTCCCTTGCGTCCTGAATCCAGCTTTACATTAAAACGATCAGGCACTGTGTTCAACGAAAACAACTCTCTCTTCCCAACATCAGCATCATTAGTTTTTTATCAGCCGCGGTTGTGCGAGTGACGAGCTCTTATTTTGTACGAGCGCCTGCTTTGTAGGAAATACTTGAGGAGACTGCCAGTTGCGAAATCTCAAGTATAGGGTGGTACTCATCGGCATGCCCCAGGGAGTAGTGGTAGCTTCAGAAGGAATCTCGATGGTTCTGGCAGCGCGCGCCTGGATGGAGAATCGACTTCCGCCCTTTTTGAACCTTGCAAAGTCAAGCTAACACACCGCAGACCGCTTCGGAGGAATGAAAGGCGGGAAAGGCAAAGGCAAGCGGCGGGAGGATCGCATCGTCGAAAACGAGTGGCCGGAGCTTCCCTGGAAGTGGGCCACCGGCACGACGATGCAGCACGTCAATAACGCCGTGTCTACTGTGCTGCTCGTCGCACTCATCCCGCCCGAGCTCAACACGGAGGAAAACTTGAAGAACCACTTTTCCCGGTACGGAACCGTCACTCAGGTACGCTCTCTCCCTCCATCCCCCTCGTAAGTGTCCCAGCAGCTGGCTTCTGGCCCCGTTGAGGACTTGTTCACTACCGAAGTCTTCGCACTCAAGCGACCAGAGGTCGACCACTGTCTGGCCCATAGGCGACCACTGTAAAACGAGTGGTTGACCACTGTCTGGCCCATAACACTGTAAAACGAGGGTTGACCACTGTCTGGCCCATAACACTGTAAAACGAGTGGTTGACCACTGTCTGGCCCGTAACACTGTAAAACGAGTGGTTGACCACTGTCTGGCCCATAACACTGTAAAACGAGTGGTTGACCACTGTCTGGCCCATAACACTGTAAAACGAGTGGTTGACCACTGTCTGGCCCATAACACTGTAAAACGAGTGGTTGACCACTGTCTGGCCCATAACACTGTAAAACGAGTGGTTGACCACTGTCTGGCCCATAACACTGTAAAACGAGTGGTTGACCACTGTCTGGCCCATAACACTGTAAAACGAGTGGTTGACCACTGTCTGGCCCATAACACTGTAAAACGAGTGGTTGACCACTGTCTGGCCCATAACACTGTAAAACGAGTGGTTGACCACTGTCTGGCCCATAACACTGTAAAACGAGTGGTTGACCACTGTCTGGCCCATAACACTGTAAAACGAGTGGTTGACCACTGTCTGGCCCATAACACTGTAAAACGAGTGGTTGACCACTGTCTGGCCCATAACACTGTAAAACGAGTGGTTGACCACTGTCTGGCCCATAACACTGTAAAACGAGTGGTTGACCACTGTCTGGCCCATAACACTGTAAAACGAGTGGTTGACCACTGTCTGGCCCATAACACTGTAAAACGAGTGGTTGACCACTGTCTGGCCCATAACACTGTAAAACGAGTGGTTGACCACTGTCTGGCCTATAGCACTGTAAAACGACTGTCTGGCCCGCAGCGTCATTTTACCAGTGTGCAAACACCCGCAGGTGATTCCCCGCATTAACTTCCGACCTTATGCAACGCGCTTCGCGAAGCAGGGCCTCGCCTTAGTTGAGATGGCTGTCAAAACGCAAGCCGCGATTGTATGCATTCCCGGCTCTGTTTCTCTTCGGCACCGATCTGCAACGAGGAAAGATTGTCTTACAATTTGACTCAGACTCTGACGTTGTCGCACTGCGACCTATCATTCTGACTCAAAGTCTGACACTGGCCAGTCACTTAAGCCACAAGCTGCACCCCTGTAGACACGAGTAGTCAAGACTCTGACACACGCGTGTTCAGCCTCTGGCACTCCGACTGTGATTCTAACTCAGAATCCACTCTGATTAACGAGTCGCCACCTCTAGCACCCTTCCTCTTCACTCTGACTCAGAATCTGGCACTCGTTCGAGGCCGAACACCTGGAGCACCTCGTCCAGGGGTGGTGAGGGCGTCTGCGGACCAACATCAATTCCTTGCTTGACGAATTATTGTAGGCGTCGGGATAAGATCCTCAACGCTAGACTCGTAGCTTCGATTCCCCGGATGTAAAGGGTCATGCGCCCCGGCTCCGCCCGCAGGCCCGAGCACCCAACAAAATTCTCCACAGGCCTGCAACAGCGCCGACCCCGTTTGCGACAACCGGTTCGTTAAGGTTTTCTACGCCCCCGATCCCGTGCGGGAGAAAGTCGAGCGCATGCGAATAAACAAAATGATGCAGGTAGTGTCTCGTCTTTTCTTGTCGTTGAGGTTAGTACAGGATGTTCTCTCTCTTGCTCACACGACCGCTTACGCTAATGCTTGGGCGCGTCCTCTTTTTTTTATGGTAACAAGCTTGCTTGTCTATATCAAAAAGTGTCGGATGGCAGCGTGCTGTGTTAAATCACTCAAAACAGGGTTTACACACGTACGCACAAACAAAAAATATGCCGGCTGTGCCTACCCTAGAACAAATGGATCTACCGAACGTAGATTGGGATACCATCCCAGTCGTTTTGAAGTTAGTCTTGGTTGCTGGAGTATGAATAGTAGCAACATGTAGGAACATGCTGCTGTCTCTACGTGTGCCTACCTTTTGCAAGTAAATGAAAAGTCCAATAGCCGAGTGCCACATAGAGTTTATCTAGGCGAAGATTTTCCCAGCTTGAAGCTGTAGGATCTCTTCTTTCCCTGTCAACCCATTACTCCCGACAGGAACGGAGCCAGGCGATGGAGAAGAACAAGGAGAAGGCCGCAAAACGACAAGCCGCCGAACGGACGCTGCAAGAAACGAAAATGAAGGTATCCCGAATGTCGACTTTTAGGACATGGCATCTGCCTCAATGTTCCAGCAAGGGTCACCGTAGAAGTTAACGAACAGCTGTGTGTTCGTAGTGCCAATCAATTGTAAACTCGAAAGAGAACGCTGGCAGCATGTTCGGCGTTAGCCTAACCATCACGTTCACTCCACGAACATGCTAGCGGCACGTATAAGCTAACACCGCTTCACGTCGAGACGCAGCTGTACGAATACACTGGGACCACCTGTAAAACGAGTGGTCCACCACTGTGGTCGCTATCTCCAAGCGGGGGACAAACAATAGCATTCGTTCGAAGTCACGCAACTCGAACTCGCGCAATGTAGCTGACAACTTCTTTCCAAAAAAATGTGCAGATTCTGCAGCTCACGCAGCAGCAAAGGGAGCTCAAGATCAAGCTGAACGATGCGACCGATCCGGCGACGAAGTCAACGGTGTGTGGTTTCTTTGTGGAAGCGCAGGAAGTCTATGAGGAGTGCCTTATCATCTGAATGGTTGTCCGAACGCATTGCCTTCGTCGCGGCGGCTCCCGTGCACCTAGTATCATCGCAGACCAGAATTCAACCAGCAAAATGTTACCCGAACGTATAGCCTTCATCGCTCGTGCCTTGTTTCGTTAGCCCGAACTCATTGGCTTCGGTATCGTAGACAGTCTTGGTGGTCACCACCAATTGTCTTCGCGGGGAGGCACTCGTGCCTTCCCAAGTATAATATGGGCAGTACTGAAAAAGATGGATACGGATTGCGCAACTCCACGTGGAGCGGGATGAAACGGCCGATCGCCGTGCAATGAGTACTGTTATCAGCATCCAGTGCATCTCAACCGCAAGAAGACCCAGCCCCGCTACGCTACCTACACAAGTACTCGATCTTGACGACGCAACGTCAGGCGACGACGACGTCGTACCGTAATGTGAGAACGTGCTTGCACATCCATGTATCAGAGGACTGGTCAGGGTCATACGAAATCACAACGCAGCTCCTGGCGGAACAACAAGACGTCGTGCGGTCGCTGCATAAAGCATACCAGCAGCAGCTCGAGATGATGGACATTCTTAAGGCAACAGCGCCCTCGTCTGTGTACAGGCCGCAAACCTCATACGGGAACACGTGGGTGGCAGGCAAGTCGACATTCAAACCGGCCGACTCTCGCACATGGTATGCGTTGGTTCTATCAGAAAAAGCCCCCAAAAAACGCGAAAGGACGGTGCTACGGCATGATTCGGCAACCGCTGCTAAACGTGCATGCTAATCCATGTGGTTCATGTACTTAAAAGAACTCAATGCTAAACGAAAGAAGAGGGTGCTTGGCACCCCGAAGGAAGGCCCGATCGCCGGCCGCAAGCGGAAGAAGACGAAGGCGACCACCCCCGAGTCAGGGGTGCATCGAAGGAAGAAGAAGGTTCCGAGGGCAAGCAGCTCTCAGAAACGACCGGGGACCACGGGCACGCCAATGCCCTCGAAAATCAAAAACGGGCACACGTGCCCGCCCTCGTACTCGCCGACTCAGTCTCTGGAATCGCAAGAAAGCCAAACCCCGCTAGCTCCACAAATGCTCGACCTTGACGACGCGATGGCAGGTGACGACGTCATCCGATAACCTGACTTTCAAGGCAGTGCATGTTAATCCGTGTGGTTCATGTACTTAAAAGAACTCAATGCTAAACGGAGAGCGAGGTGAGTGAACATCAGGAGGAGATGCTCGCCGCACTGCGTGCGGTGCAGTGGGACTGCCGGGTCACGAAGTGCCTTGTGACAGGCAGGCGCACCAACCTGGTGGTCAACGCCAGCACGGACCCGCCGGCCGAGGTGGTGAAGAGGGCGAACGGAACGCCGCTCTACATCCGGAAGGTGAGGGGCGGCGACGTACCTAGCGGCACAAAGCATTGGAAGGGCCGCATCCCCAACGCGCGGCTGCCCCAGGCGGAACAGGAGGCCCCTCCGGCGGCTCGGCAGGAGGACGTGGCGCCGAACGCGAAGCGGAAGGCGGGCGAGATGGAAGGTGAGGCCGCGGGAAGTGCGGAAGGCGAGATGCAGGTCGATGCGCACGTGCACCACTGGGGTGATGACGTGGAGAAGACGAAGCTCGCCTGGAAGTGCAGCCGCTGCAACGGAGGGAAGGGGAAGAACACGCTGCAGAGGAAGTGCGCGTGTGGTGCTAGGGTATGCCACGAGTGCTACCGCACCAGGGAGAAGGCTGGCAGTGGCTGACTGCGTCAGGATCCCCGGGCCACCGGAGGACCGAAGCCCTCGTTCGGGCTGCCGAGTCCTAGCAACGCTACTAGGCAGTTCGATCACGCAGCAACGAGCGAAGGGGGCGGCAGACCCTCTTCTTCTTCTTTCTCCCCTTCTCTCGACGCGCCAGGCCTCATTCGTCCGGGAGTTTTACCCCGAGGGCCCGACAATGCGCACAAACAAACCCCCCACAAGGACCAGCATCCACGGCCGACTTACGGCGAGGGGCAAAGACCCGGGAGCAAGCCCCCCCGCAGCAGGGTGGAGGGACCCATTCCCGGGCTCAGCTTCCAGACGATCCCTCGGGACCTCCTGGAGAGGCTGAGCCGGGCCCCCGAGCTCAGACCGGAAGCCCCCTGGAGAAGGCTGGGGGGAGGGCATGGCAGGGAAACCCAGCAGTGGGGGCATGCCTATCGACAGGGCGGACCCCCGGTCAAACTGGAGCGGGGGATCCCCGAGGGGCCCCTGAGAGAAGCGGCGGATGTCATACGTGACCGTCTGGGGTGGGAACCGGACCAGTTGCTGGCCAACTGGTACCGGAAGGGAGTGGGGATAAGCCCCCATAAAGACCAGCAAGAACTTGGACCAAAGGTTGCGACTGTTTCGCTACTGAGTGACACGGTCATGGAGTGGGAGAGGGGGACCCAAAGAGTGAGAACCCCGCTGCCAGCCGGCACTCTGTGCCACATGGAGGGCGAGGCCAGGAACCTGTGGACACACGGGATCCGTCCCGGTGATGTCGCACACGACAGGGTCTCGCTCACCTACAGAGCTGTGCACGAGGGAAGGGCCCCCTGCTCCTCCCCCACCAGAGAAGAACAAGGTACGCTGGATCCACCCACAATGCCCCCCCCACCCCCCCCACCGACACCCACCCCTCCCCCCCACCAACAGCCCATCTCCACGCACTTATGTCAGAGTAAAAGAACAGAAGAGTCAATCAGGGGATCTGCACGAGAGCGGCTGTTAACAGCTGGGGACGTCGAACAGAACCCTGGTCCCGGCCGCACGGAGATGAAGTTCGCGACGCTCAACGTGACTAGCATGCTGCAGTACATCCTAGCGGTTAACGCGGTGGAAGCCGATCTTCTCTGCTGCCAGGAGGTCACACTCCTTCGATGCAAACGGGCACAGGCGGAGGAATACCTGCGGAATTGGTGCTGCCACTGGGGTCCGCCACCTCCCGGGAGACTCTGTAGAAGCTCCGGTAGTCGCTCGACGACGAACGCTGCGAACGGGGGACTCTCCACCCTAGTACAGAGGCCGATACCGGCGTACGACACGATGGCAGCGCTCTCGCACGTGGCGGTACGGTCCCCGGACCGGGTGAGCCATACTGTAGTCGCAACAGGGACCGGCAGCACCTTCGTGCACGTGTTCAATGTCTACTGCCCATCAGGAAACGGGAGGGCGGAGAACGAGGAACGTGAGGACATGCTGGAGAAGGTCCTCTTTGCGGCGGCGGACAGCCTCGGCGACGTCCCCATACTGGTGATGGGAGACCTCAACACAGAAGAAGATCGGTCCCCTGTTCTGCGGAAGGCACTTAGGAACGGATGGTCCGACGCAGCGGAACTGCACCATGCGCGCACCGGAAACACGCCACCGCCACCGACCTTTACCAGCGCCCGGACGTCAGGCACGAGGATCGACCGCATACTCCTCAACCGCATAGCGGCGTGTGCCTTCCGTCAATGCGTCACCACCGCGGTGAACGTACCGGGACACCGGCTCGTGACAGTGACCCTGGATATTGCAGCGCTGCGCCAAAGCGTGTGGCGATTTAAGGTGCCGCGGGAAATCCCGACAGAGGGGGGATCCAAGTGGGACCTCTCGGACGCAGAAGCCGACAGGGAAGCCGTACAGAGACTGGCCAACTCCGAATTCGCGGAACGGTTGGCAGCGCAGCGGGTGGAAGAGGCCTGGCTCGAGTGGTCACGAGTCAGTGAGCAGTATTTGCAGGATGCGTTCGCAGTCCCTGTGGAAGAGAGAGGAAGGGGTTCCGGCCGGGGGATGAAGACATTGCCGAGGAGGGTCTGTGTCACGGCGGGCACTGCGACCGACGGGTCGGGGGCAGCAAACAGCAGGCAACTACGGCTCAGAAAGGCCATCCACCGGATGGAACGCATCTGCAGCTACCTCGCGCAACGTCGCGGGCCGGAAGCTGTTCCACATGAGGTGTCCCTCTGCTGGCAGAACTGCAAGCGGCTGGCACAAGCGTGCATGGAGGGCGACCAAGGCGCAGGGGGGTTTCCGGATCATGAGAAGGCGAAACAGCTGCTCACAGCGTTGCGGGAGGAGACGAGTAGGCTCGGAAGAGAAGGATCTGCGGCCAGGTTTACGAAGTACCGAGACAAGCTGAACGAGAGGGCGGACGCGAGCAGACGATGTCTAGCGACCGTCTGCGCCGGTCGCGCTGAGCCGTCGGGTGTGTTGCGCACCGGAGCGAAGATGACTGCAAATGTGGACGAGATGGACGAGGTGTTGCACACTGCGTGGGACGCTATCCTGCGTAAATACAAGGACCGGCCAGAGCCGGAGTACGGACCGTTTCGGGATCGGTTCCAGGAGCACATCGACACACACTTGATGGAACCCGGGACGATCACGGGGGAGGAGCTGCGGACTCTGCTAAGGAAGAAGCCGAAGAAAAGCGCGTCAGGCGTGGATGGCTGGCGCATGGCTGAACTGCGGGAGTTGCCGCTTCCCCTGCTGAATGCGCTAGCGGATGTCATGAACCTGGTCGAAGTGACTGGGGTTTGGCCGGCGAGCATGACAACTGCCCTGGTGTCGATGGTGCCGAAGGATGAGAGCCAAGACCCGCTGCACACGAGGCCAATAACCGTCACGTCCGCTGTGTACCGCCTATGGGCGTGCCGCAGGCTTGCGGACATAGTCCTGTGGCAGGAGAAGTGGATCGAAGAAGGACAGAAGGGCTTTCGACCGGGTCACCGTATCGAGGACGTCCTGATGGAGATAGGGCTCGAGATGGAGGACGCCTTGCTAGATGGAGAGCCGCTCTACGGGGTGGCGCTGGACTTCCGGAAATGTTTCGACATGGTCCCGCGAGAGATAGTGCTGCGCCTGGCCGGGGACTTAGGGTTGCACAATCGGGTTCTCAAGCCGCTGAGGGCGATCTACAGACTGCTCGCGAGACGCTTCAAGCTGCCTCTAGGGGTGGGCAGGGAGTTTAGTGTGACCAATGGTATCCTTCAAGGGTGCCCTGTATCCGTCATACTCATCAATGCCCTGCTGTCGGTAGTGATGAAAGCGGTCAAGAAAGAAGCGGAGGGTGTGAGTCCAAAGTCATACGCGGACGACGCCACACTGCTGTCCAGGCTGTCGGAGGCCGCCCTGCAAAAGGGAGTGGACGTAGTAGACGAGTTCTGCACACTCACCGGTATGGAGCTAAACCTCCAGAAGACGGTCGCGTTCTCGACGAGACGTAGGCATCAGTCGACTCTCAAACTCCGCAGCGTGGATGCGCTGCTGCGGTTTAGCAAATCCGTCAAGTGCCTGGGGGTCCTAGTCTCGACGGCGAAGAATAGGACAGAAAGGTCCGACTCGGAGAGGGTGGAGAAGGCGGCTGCCCTGGCGGAAGGCCTCCGCCATGCGCCGTTCCGGTACGAAAAGCGGGTCCGGATTGTGCAGTCGAATGTGCTACCGGCGGCGCTGTCAGGCTGCTCTTTCGCGCCGGTATCGAAGGTGGCGATGAAACGGCTGACGACGTCGGTGATGGGACTGATCTGGGGTGGATCCAACCCGAAGCGCGCGAGGGAGATGGTCCTAAACTTTCAGGAGAAGGGCCACCTGACGGATCCCGGTACATGCCTAGCATATAGGGTGACGACAGCGTTTTACGCGGCGTGCGAGAGGTTGCCACGACTGCTGCCTCTGATGGAGAGCATCCGGGGAAGATACGCCGAGGGGGACCTACCCCTGGGGCCAGTTGGACTGGCGATGCGGAGCATGGGGGAGTGTGGACACGTATGGGGACCCGGGCCCCTGTCTCGCACGCTGAGGAATGGTGCAACATATGACCCGTTAGCCTCGGCACCTTCGAAGAGGGGACATGAAGTTAGGGCGGACTTGAGGGCGAAGACGTGGTCCCGACTGGTGGCGAGGCGGCCGGGATTTGAGGGCATACAGAGAGCCGACCTGGAGCGGACGAACACCTTCTGGAGGATGCGTGAATGTCCCGCGCACACCGCGAGGCTTATACGTGTAGCGTTGGCGGGGGGGGTGAACACGGCTGAGTACACGTCGCGGATGAGGCAGGCCGGAGCTGAGCCGCAGGCGCCCAGCTGCAAGCACTGTGGAAGCGGCGACACCGAGGACGAGAAACACGTATTCTGGGACTGCGGAGCGTACTCGCACATACGGCGACGAGAGGCACATGCCGAGCTGATGGCAGCCAACCGGGCCGACTGGCCCAGATGCACGCTGGAACACGGAGTGGTAGTACCCGAGAATGCCCAATTCTCGAGGCGGCTCCAGGAGATGATGGCTGAAATCCTTGCGGAACGGGCTGGGCTCGAAGCACGTGGCTGGGTGGCCAGGAACCCCACGACCCCCTGGTCGAGAGCGAATGCGATGCCTGCCGAGAAATTTGACCACCCCTTCGCGCGGATTGCCCCGGCATGGACGTGGGAGCGGAACAAGACCTGGGGACTACCGACGTTTTATGCGTTGGTAGCGTGGCTGTCGGACATGCAATGGACCGAGAACGGGCAGGCGTCAATGCTGGAGCTTGCGATCGACTTTGAACTCTTCTCGGGCCTCAGCATGCCGCTGCACGGGAATGCGCCGAAGGGGGTGAGAGAACGGGGAAACGTCCTGCGCTGCATGATGAGCGCGTTGGACAAGCTGGCGGCACAGCAAGGGCTGGGAAGCTGCATGAGAGGAGAGAGGGTGTGCCCGACGACGTCGCTGTCGTTCATGGGCATCACGGGGATATCGGGTATACGGCCCAGGCCACGCTTTCGCGAGGCACACACGGGGACGATACTTGAGGAACAAGTGAAAGGAAGCGAAGTAGGGACGCAGTGCCCGGCGTACCCTGACTGGGCGATCGGGAGAGCGGCGAGGTGGGCCCTGCCTGCCCCACCACAACTGCACCCAGACCCCGTGCATATGCCGGGTGTCGATATAGAGAAGGCACTCGTCACGTGCGCGACCCATCACAAAGGGAAGTGTGAGGCGTGCAGAGCACTCGTCCGAAGGGACGTTCCCACGGTAGAGATGTGCTGTCGGCACCATCACCACGCGAACGATGGGCAGCCGATCGCGGTGTGCACAGAGCACAGCACGACGAAGTGCGGCGAGTGCAAGACGGCGGCGGCGTGTTGCCGCAGCGGGCATCATGCCTGCCGCACGCATGGCAGAGGAACCTGCCAAGAGTGCAAGAGGCTCCCTACGCTGACGCAGAGGCGACCGGCGGCATGTTGCCGCCGCGGCCACCACCAGTCCAACGAACCGAACGTCCCGTCAACCCCCGGACGCAACAAGAAGAAGAGGCCCTCCTCACCCACCCAGGTGGGCGTACAACGGGAAACGCCAGTTGGAAAGCGAGCGGCGCAAGCGCCGCCCGCGGCAACGAAAAAGGAGACGGCGACGACCGGACGGGCGACCAAGAGGCCGCCACCAACGCCAGGAACCAGCGAACGACCAGCGCTGAAGAAGAGGGTGCTCGGCACCCCGAAGGAAGGCCCGATCGCCGGCCGCAAGCGGAAGAAGACGAAGGCGACCACCCCCGACTCAGGGGTGCATCGAAGGAAGAAGAAGGTACCGAGGGCAAGCAGCTCTCAGAAACGACCGGGGACCACGGGCACACCAACGCCCTCGAAAGTGAAAAACGGACACACGTGCCCGCCCTCGTACTCGCCGACTCAGTCTCTGGAATCGCAAGCAAGCCAAACCCCGCTAGCTCCACAAATGCTCGACCTTGACGACGCAATGGCAGGTGACGACGTCATCCGATAACCTGACTTTCAAGGCAGTGCATGCTAATCCATGTGGTTCATGTACTTAAAAGAACTCAATGCTAAGCAGATGCACGCTGGAACACGGTGTGGTAGTACCCGAGAATGCCCAATTCTCGAGGCGGCTCCAGGAGATGATGGCTGAAATCCTTGCGGAACGGGCTGGGCTCGAAGCACGTGCCTGGGTGGCCAGGAACCCCACGACCCCCTGGTCGAGAGCGAATGCGATGCCTGCCGAGAAATTTGACCACCCCTTCGCGCGGATTGCCCCGGCATGGACGTGGGAGCGGAACAAGACCTGGGGACTACCGACGTTTTATGCGTTGGTAGCGTGGCTGTCGGACATGCAATGGACCGAGAACGGGCAGGCGTCAATGCTGGAGCTTGCGATCGACTTTGAACTCTTCTCGGGCCTCAGCATGCCGCTGCACGGGAATGCGCCGAAGGGGGTGAGAGAACGGGGAAACGTCCTGCGCTGCATGATGAGCGCGTTGGACAAGCTGGCGGCACAGCAAGGGCTGGGAAGCTGCATGAGAGGAGAGAGGGTGTGCCCGACGACGTCGCTGTCGTTCATGGGCATCACGGGGATATCGGGTATACGGCCCAGGCCACGCTTTCGCGAGGCACACACGGGGACGATACTTGAGGAACAAGTGAAAGGAAGCGATGTAGGGACGCAGTGCCCGACGTACCCTGACTGGACGATCGGGAGAGCGGCGAGGTGGGCCCTGCCTGCCCCACCACAACTACACCCAGACCCCGTGCATGTGCCGGGTGTCGGAATAGAGAAGGCACTCGTCACGTGCGCGACCCATCACAAAGGGAAGTGTGAGGCGTGCAGAGCACTCGTCCGAAGGGACGTTCCCACGGTAGAGATGTGCTGCCGGCACCATCACCACGCGAACGATGGGCAGCCGATCGCGGTGTGCACAGAGCACAGCACGACGAAGTGCGGCGAGTGCAAGACGGCGGCGGCGTGTTGCCGCAGCGGGCATCATGCCTGCCGCACGCATGGCAGAGGAACCTGCCAAGAGTGCAAAAGGCTCCCTACGCTGACGCAGAGGCGACCGGCGGCATGTTGCAGCCGCGGCCACCACCAGTCCAACAAGCCGAACGTCGAGTCAACCCCCGGACGCAACAAGAAGAAGAGGCCCTCCTCACCCACCCAGGTGGGTGTACAGCGGGAAACGCCAGTAGGAAAGCGAGCGGCGCGAGCGCCGCTCGCGGCAACTAAAAAGGAGACGGCGACGACCGCACGGGCGACCAAGAGGCCGCCACCAACACCAGGAACCAGCGAACGACCAGCGCTGAAGAAGAGGGTGCTCGGCACCCCGAAGGAAGGCCTGATCGCCGGCCGCAAGCGGAAGAAGACGAAGGCGACCACCCCCGACTCAGGGGTGCAACGAAGGAAGAAGAAGGTACCGAGGGCAAGCAGCTCTCAGAAACGACCGGGGACCACGGGCACACCAATGCCCTCGAAAGTGAAAAACGGACACACGTGCCCGCCCTCGTACTCGCCGACTCAGTCTCTGGAATCGCAAGAAAGCCAAACCCCGCTAGCTCCGCAAATGCTCGACCTTGACGACGCAATGGCAGGTGACGACGTCATCCGATAACCTGACTTTCAAGGCAGTGCATGCTAATCCATGTGGTTCATGTACTTAAAAGAACTCAATGCTAAGCGAACATGACGTGGGCGGCATAGAGAGAGTACGACAACTCTATGGCACCATAAAGTCCAGAAAAACCATGGTGAAGAAAGAAAACCAAAAATACCGTCATTTAAAGGCATGAAAAGACGCTGAAAGTAAATAATGTTGTCGACAACTAAAAGCAAAAGAATAAACCAAAACTACGCAGTTCTTTGTTTGTAGAAAATACTCAATGTGGCTGCCAGTTACAATGTCTCAAAGGAGGAAATGTGAAATGTGCAGCCTTCTGCACGAACCACGGATACACTTGGGTGTGACCCACGTGGCGACTGCCGATCATGACGGGTGCATACACCAGGAGTTGGAACAGCTAGTCAGACCAAGCCCATTGCACTGAGAGAGCTTTCCCTGTGTAAAGACATTCAGCTGTTGCACGGGGCAGGACCCCGTGCAGCTATCACCGCAAGATGAAGCAGAAGTATTGAGCCGAGTGCCGGATGGAGAAGCTGACAACCCCGCGCTCTATCCGTCCCCCGAAGGATCCCACCCCACCCTTCGGAGAGAAGTCCTGTGACAGGACCCAAAAGCAGCGCGCCGGAAACTCAAAGCTGACTGGTGAAAGTGGCAAGGGGGCTACACTTCGTTTCAGCCGTTACCCACTTATAGGCTTGGACTTAAACACCCACACACACACACACACACACACTCACACGATGCGTACGGCCGGAGAGATATTACGAGACGGTCTGGGAGGAACCAGCAGAGTGAAGAAGAAGAGGACAGAGAAGGGCAGCTGGCACACGGCCAACAGCGAAGCGAACGGGAAATAAGAAAGCGAAGTGTTGGAAACACGACGCTGCACGCGGAGCAGCGAGCACAAGAAGACGTTTGCCCCCGGATACATGTTGCGCCCAGCAGCACACGGGACACGAAGAAGGGAGCCATTGTCAAACGAGGCTACAGTTCCGGACAGCGCGTGGTCACTACGGGCGGCAGCCGTGACGTGAGGAAGCCTACGGCCTGGGCCATACTCCGCAACAGGGGTTACCCAGACATGGATTCAAACACACACACACAGCGCGTTCAAGCTTCCCAACCTTCCCCCGACATGGGTGCAATCACCCACGCGGCTGCGGCGGGCCATGGAACGATACGGCGAGGTTCTGGGCAGTGTTGTCGCAGGCTCCCCCGCGCAAGGTATGCAGCCCTTTTTTGTGTTAACAATGCGTTGTTGGTACTAAAAATTAGTAGTTGCAGCATACTACATGAAACTTACCAAAAAGCAGGTGAGTTCCGCTAGTGCGCTCAAACAAAAGAAAGCGCCATACTAATCTTTCGAATGTTCCTCGAACACGAAACAAAAAAAAGAAACGACAAAGAAGCACGGCGCAGCGGGCAAGAGGCAGAGTTCAGGCGCCGATCCTCCTTCGTTCCTCCATTTTGTCGGCTGATCTTGTTGTTGTTGGTGATCTGCTTATCTTGTGACACTCTCCACTCTATTTTGTGCTGACATTCTCGGCCTTGTGTGATGCTGTTGCTCTGCCCTTTCTTAGAGTGAACGTACATTCAAAGTTCGCTCGAGGATCCGGTGTTTAAAGTCTCCGGGTGACCATCGTCGAAAGGTGGTTCTTCTTTATGGTATTGTTGTTAAGCTCTCACAAGCAATCAAAAGGCTTCGTCAAGTTCAAACGCCGCTTTGAGGCCGAGCGAGCAGTGCGCGCCCTCGAAGAAAATCACCACAAAACGGTGTGGGTGGACCACGAGGCGTGGGAGACAGCTTGGGTCCCGGTATGCGCACTTCCTTTTCTAACGCTCGCACGAGCGGTGCCCCCTAGGGGGGGCTCACCAGCGGCGGCCGGACAGACGGCAGGGCCCGCAGCAGCGCCGGAGGAGCGCATTCTCTGTGTCCCTGGGGAGGGTGGCTCCCTCCTTGGGGACACGGAGGGTGCGCCGGGGCGGACGCCCCCGGAGAAGCAAGCAGCCGCCCCGGAAGACGAGGAGATGCCGGCCTCGGACAACCAAGCCGAGCCGATCCGCCCATATCTTCCGGAACCGCGTCCACGTGGGGGGATGGTCTGGATTTCGTTATTTGCCTCACTTCAATCCAATGTTCCAAGGAGGCAAATGTGCTGTTGCCCACACGAAACTCGGGTAAACCTGGGTTCAGTGGCGGGGCGCAAGCTTTCAACAAAAAAAAACCCCGTCAAAATGAGCACAAGGCAGTCCCTCGAGTATTTCTCGGACACACTTGTTCCAGCTCCGGGGAGTTTCGCCAGAAGATGTCGCCCCTGGGACCGTTGGCTATCGTTAGCTGCGGGATCCCGGCTGGTGATGATCGGCGTGGCCGCGTGAGGACTGTTGTCAGCATCCAGTGCATAACAACCGCAACAAGACCCAGCCCCGCGACGCTACCAACACAAGTACTCGATCTTGACGACGCGATGTCAGGCGACGACGACGTCATAGCGATACGTAGCCAGTGAGAACGCTTGCACATCCATGTGTCAGAGTACTGGTCGCACCCCACTCGTCTTACAGTGATCGCCCATATCTACTGGAGCTACGTAGAACTGCCTGGCAGCCTATCAGACTTGAATGTACTACGGTTCTCAATGGGCCCGCAGCGTGGCCTCTCAGAAGATCGCTGTATATTGAGCGTCGCTCACCCTACTGAGTCCAATTGTAATTGTCCTTCGAGACTGGAGGTCCTATGAACATGCAATGTGAATAGCCTCCATTCGAGCCAACCCGGCTTTAATGTGTGAAAAAGTGTATTGTTTTTGGACTGGATAATAGTGCGGAGCAAGCTTTTTTTTACCCTTCCGAAAGGTATGCGGGTGGCAGAGTGACCGGGTGTCGGCCTTCAGGCCGGTAGGCCCGGGTTCGAACCCCGCCCATGACATTTTCCCGGTCGAAGACAGTTTTCGAGGTTTGTTGCGTTTCGGGGTCTAATGTGCCCGAAAGTTGCGTTTTTTGCGGAGTTTCTCAGTTTCTCGCGGTATTTGGCTTACCCCGGGTGAGTCGGGGGGGGTCCGGGGGGGCCACCCCCCCCGGGTACTGGCGCCGAACTTGCCACCAGAACCCGAACTTTGTTTCGCCCGAACATAGCTTCGCCCTAACTGTGCTTCCCCGAGAACTTGTTTCGCCCGAACTTAGCTTCGCCCGAACTTTGCTTCACCAGAACTTTGCTTCATCCGAACTTAGCTTCGCCCAGAACTTTGCTTCGCCTGAACTAAGCTTTTCGCCCGAACTTAGCTTCACCAGAACTTTGCTTCACCCGAACTTAGCTTCGCCCGAACTTTGCTTCGCCCGAACTTTGTTTCGCCCGAACTTAGCTTCACCAGAACTTTGCTTCACCCAAACTTTGCTCGCCCCGAACTTTGCTTCGCCCGAACTTTGCTTCGCCCAACTTTGCTTCGCCCGAACTTTGCTTCACCCGAACTTTGCTTCGCCCGAACTTAGCTTCGCCCGAACTTTGCTTCACCAGAACTTAGCTTCGCCCGAACTTTGCTTCACCAGAACTTTGCTCACCCGAGTTAGCTTTCGCCCGAACTTTGTTTCGCCCGAACTTAGCTTCACCAGAACTTAGCATTGCCCGAACTTAGCTTCGCCCGGACTTTGCTGTTCCCCGAACTTTAACTGCTGCCTCCAGTCTCGCCACGCGCCGGCCATAGCCGAGCGCACGTACTTTTTCTCTGAGCACATAATCCAAGCAGGGGACGGAGGTACCGGAAACCGAAGACCCGACGCCTGTGTCTCCTCCAAAGCCGGTCGTGGTCCAAGATACCGAGGATCTGAAAGACGATGACGATGCTTTAGTCGAGGCAGAATTC